>PQXP01000123.1:0-63380 GCA_002973495.1 Apiotrichum akiyoshidainum | reverse complement strand
GGTGGGGGCGGGGGCTGCAGGGGCGGGTGCGAGCTGCGGTGCGAGCGAGGTGGGCGCCGCTCCTGGTCGTGCGGTGGTGCGGTTGCGGGCGGAGCGGCGGAGGGAGCCACTGCGCGGTGCGCTCTTGGCCTTGTCCTTGAGTTGTTTTGGGAGTCTGGACATGTTCGCTGGTGGTGAGAGAGGAGGTGGATGGGGTTGTTTGTGCGCCGTGGCCTGCGGGTGGCTCTGACGCGTCATGGACACTTGCCCGTCGCGGCGGACCGAGACATGTCCGTGTCCTAATCGCATTTTTGTAATGTGTCGCCCACATTACCCTTGCCAAATCCTAATAGACAGGGTGCAATACGGGATGGCCGTGGCGCGACACGCAGGGTGCTGGTGGCGTCTACAGCTTGGCCAGCTTGGTGCCCCTTGGAACTTGCTATCATTCAGCTCAATTGGCAGAAGCACTGACACGGGCATGTACAAAGGCCATCAGTGTGGGGGCTGATATTCACTCCTCCCGTCCACTTGCAGGTGCTTGCAAGCCTGCAATTGCCTGTCGTTCCTGGACTGCGGGGCCTCGTCTGCCTGCCTTGGCGCGGCCAGACGTCGCCAAGAAGAGACTGGAAGGAGGGGGAATGCGGGCCCCGGAGAGGCTGGAAGCCTCCACTGGAGCAGGGTGAGAAACGCGGCTGGAATACGGAGCCTTTCCCAACTCGTGGGGGGCGGAGGGAGCGGAGCCGCTCACCCAGCCCGCACCGACATCGGCAACGGTGGTGTCGTTGGAGCGCCTCCTATAGGTATAGAGCGCCTCCTGCTACAGGCACAGGCAGAGAGTCGGATTCCAAAGGAGGCCGCCAAAGCGTAAGATTTATGTGTCCAAGACGAGATCCCGAAAGCTGCCAGCTCCAATGTGGCGGCGGAGTCGAATGCCGGTACACACATCCACCAGATCCCAGCGGCAAGCGATCAACGTCACTGTTCTAATCTGGTTCTCTTGGGATCTGGTGAGACCAGCCACTGACACCTGGGCCTGATGTCTGGGAGTGCACAATGCAAGGTAGTCTTCTGTTGGGTACCTTTGCACAGGGGAGCACGCACGCGGCGGTCGAATCTGTCCGAAGCAGGTTGGGCAGACATCCAGACATGCCGGGCTTTACCCCTCGATCCCCCAAGCTTCGCGCAGAGAGCAACCGATTCAAGAAACCTCCGACATGCATAGTATCAAGGGCTCGGTGCTACATGGTCGAAGCACAAGGGAACAGGAGAAGGGAAGACCACTGTGAACGGAGCACCGAATCGCTTCGCCGTCTGGCGATCGCACAGCCACACTGTCCGCTTGGACCGTGACAGAACGCAGTTCGATCGCAGATGTCAGAGACGTCACACTTGGTACGAGATCCGACAGGCGCCCCGACGTACGGCCATGTGCCCGATCAGAAGTTGCCGATATCCGACGCAGGGGATCTTGTTCCGAGATCTGACCGCCGATGGTGTCACACAGAGACAGCGGGAGAGTGGAAGGGCTGCACATGTCGGGGCGGCACGCATGGCGCGCGCTGGGCCAGCTGTGGAGGCCAGTTTACATGTGACGTTGCGCAAGGAGCGAGCTGCAGGTGAGTGCGACATGGAGGTCCCGAGAGAACGGCAGGCAGCTTTGCAACACCCGCAAACGGAACGAGGCAAGCACCCCACCTCACCGAGATCCAGATCTGCTCCAAGCGCTTGTTCTGTGGAGCCTACCGCATTGCTTCTGCTGCTCGCAGAGAGATGGAGCCCGCTGTATGTGAACATGAGGTGATCCGCGGAGTACCACTGCCACTGGGAGAGGCAGTTTTCCACTCTGTTTCGTCAACTTGCCTGTTTCAGTGCCGCAAAAGGTCCGAAAAGCGTCAAATGACAGCATGGACAGAGTGGCGAGTTGCCAGTTTGGTGCAGCGGTTGCTGTCCCAGTCGCCCACTGCTCGGTGCCGTAATCTGCTGTTCGTCGCTGTGAAAGGCCGGCAGCAATGTCCGAACCTTGTTAGGGCCACGTCGTCTCGGCGGCTTCCTGTGGACTGAATCTGGGCTTCTGAGACTGATTGTGACAGCAGTACAGTTGCAGTTGCCCCTTGTCCTCGAGGCACAGGATGTCTGCGCTACGGCACCACTACGGCTTGCTTTATTCCGCTTGCCATCTGTGTCAGCGAGCCTCCCGCCTCCCCAAAGAGTTTGCTCGGAACATGAGGGATGCGCGTTCATGAGCGAATGCTATCGGCGGCGAGGATTTAACAACAAGAGGTCGAGTGGGCTGCACCCCACCTCGGATACCACTACACTCACAGTATCTCTCAACATGATCCTACAACTCAGGGCCGCCATGGCCCTTGTCGCGCTCGCCGTGCCGGCCGTCGCGCTGTCCGGCGTGCAGACGGACGGGTGGGCGGCGAACAACCAGGCGTTTGACTACATTGTAGTCGGCGGCGGCCTCGGCGGCTTTGCCGTTGCTGGCCGGCTGTCCGAGGACCCCGGCGTCACGGTCCTGGTCATCGAGGCCGGGCGCGATACGCGCCGGGACGAGGTCGTGTACGACGCGTACAAGTACGGCTCCAACTTTGACCAAGGCGCCTATCCCGACATTTGGTGGAACTGGCCGGCAGTGAACAACCACGGACTGATGGGCGGCCGCGGGCTCGGCGGCAGCACGAGCGTGAACGGCATGACGTACACGCGCGGGCAAAAGGCGCAGTACGACGCGCTCGCCAACCTGCTGGGCGGCAACTCGAACGGCGGGCGCTGGAACTGGGACGGCATGTTTGCGGCGATGAAAAAGGCAGAGTCGTTCTCGGCGCCAAACGACGCCCAGCGCGCGCTGGGCGCCGACTCGGTGGGCGAGCACCACGGATACTCCGGCCCGGTGCATGTCACGTTCCCGGGCCAAATGTACGGGCAGCAGCAGGCGGCGTTCCGCGATGTCTGCACCAACAACTTTTCGATGCGCGCGCTCCCCGACACGGCGGGCGGCGACGCGGCGGTCGTCTCCTTCTTCCCTCATGTTAGTAACATATCAGTAGACTTTGCTGACAGCAGACAATGACCTGGTGGGAAAACGACCGCCGCGCGTCGTCGGTCGAGGCGTACTACACTCCGGTCGAGTCGCAGCGGCAGAACATGGCGGTCCTGGTCAACCACCGCGCGACCAAGATCCACACCGAGGGCCGGAACGACAACGTGCGCGCCGTGGGCGTCGAGTTTGTCGACGGCAACGGGCAAAAGTACAGCGTCTGGGCGCGCAAGGAGGTCATTGTGTCTGCCGGCGCGATCAACACGCCCGTGCTGCTGCAGTTGTCCGGCATCGGCGACGCGGGGCACCTCGGCTCGCTCGGCATCGACACGGTCGTCAGCCTCCCCGGCGTAGGCAAGAACCTGCAGGAGCAGACCATGAACATTGTGTCGTGGAGGAAGACGCAGGACGATCCGGCGCGCTCGCTCTCAAACGTCATCGCGTACCCGGACATGTCCGCGCTGTTTGGCGACAAGGCGGCGTCGATCGCGGGCAAGATTCGCGACCAGCTCGTCAGCTACGCGGCCGACGCCGTGGCGGCCGGCGCGCTCGTGAGCCAGCACGCGGCAGAGTTCCTCCTTGGCGCCCAGGCCGACCTCATGACGAACAAGGGCGTCGGCCTCGTCGAGCTCTTCTTTGACAATGGCGGATACAGCATTAACGCCTGGAACCTCTTGCCGTTGTCCCGCGGCAGTGTCCGCATCCAAAGTACCGACCCGCTCGCCAACCCGCGTCTCGACACGCGCTGCTTCGAGGCCGAGGCGGACCGCACGATCCAGGTCCAGGGCGCCCGCATGGCCCGCCAGATCTTCAAGGCCGCACCCCTCCGCAACCTTGTCAGCAACGAGGAGGCGCCAAATGACAGGGTTCCGGACGACGACAATGGCGGATCTGACGACTCGTGGTGGAACTGGATCAACGACACCTGGATGCCGGTCAACCACCCCATTGCCACCTGCTCGATGATGCTCGAAGAGTACGGCGGCGTCGTCGACGGAAACCTCCGCGTCTACCACACCCAGAACCTCCGTATCGTCGACGCCTCTGTCCTCCCCCACCAGCTCAGCGCACACCTCAGCGCCACCCTCTACGGCCTCGCCGAGAACGCCGCCGATATTATCAAGGCGGGCCTGTAAGCAAGTAGATTCAGTAACCTGTAATTCAGATCCCTAGCATCTGTCCTGTAGCCATAGCATCTCTAATGCAGTATATCCATACACACACGTCACTTCTTCTCCTTGTCTGTCTTGTTGTCCTCGAGGCTCATTGCAATGGCACGGGCAATGGCTGCCTCCTCGTCGTCGTCGTCGTCCTCGGCCATGTGAATGTCGTGCTCGTCGGGGTTCTCGCCGCGCGAGAGGGCCATTGCGCGGGCGAGCATCGCGTCCTCGTCATCGTCCATGTACTCGTCCTCGTCGTCTCCGGGTGCGCCGAGCGAGGGGTCGTTGGCGTTGAGCAGGGGCTCGGTCTCGGCGTCAATAAAGCCGGTCCGGCGGCCCGCCTCGGGGTGCGCAGGCTTGGGGGCCTCCTTGGCGAGGGCAGCCACCTCGACGGCAGACGACGTAGCAATCGCGTCAGACGAGCTGGAAGCAGCAGCGGGTGCACTGGGAGCGGCGCCGCGCTCGCGGGCCTCGCGCTCCTGCGCCTCTTGCAGCGACATGCGGAGAGCCATGGCGAGCTCGGGGTCAGAAGTCTCAAAGTCGTCAATACCGCCGCCCATGTCGCCGCCACCCGAAGCACCAGGCTGCTCGGGGTCAAAGAGAATCGGCGACTGCTGAATAATGTCCGACAGCAGGTGTGGTCCCGGGGCGACCGAGACGAGGTGGCTGGGCGTCAGACGGTGACACGGACAAAACTTACGACTCTCCGGCACCGGCAGCCTCAACAAGAGCGTTGAGCTTGTCGTCGTTGGCCATGCCCTCGTCTCCGAATGTGACAATGTCGATGAGAACATTGTTCTTGCGCAGACGCTTGCCGAGCTTGACGAGCTCCTCCTTCGAGTCGTCGAGCGGGGATCCGACAAAGACAACAACACGCTGGCGCTGGTTCTTGTTCTCGCGGTGCTTGAGGGCGAGCTGCGCGACCTGGATCGAGGTGATGAGGTCCGAGACACCGCCAATGGTGGCCTTGCCGAGCGCGCTCAGCAGCTTGCCAATGTCGTTTGTGGGGGTGACGAGCAGGGAAGGCCTGGTGTTAGTGCTTGCCGGGGTGAGTGCACGCACGACTTTCCGGCCATGGTCATGAGGCCGACGGCAGACTCGGGGTTCGAGTCGGTCTTGGCGGTGAAGACGGTGGAGACGGCCTGCGCCTGGGCCTGGAAACGCGTCGGTGTGTAGTCACCATTACTGATGTCAGCGGGGAAGGCGGTGGTAGATGCCTACCGCATGTACTCGGAGTTGTCGAGCCTGTTGTCAGTGGTGAGCAGAGGTGATGTACGTACACAAGCATGCACGACTCGAGCGGCATGATGGAGATGATCTGGGTAGTGGTGGTGGTGGTGGTGGTGGAGAAGAAAGGGTGGTTTGTTGTTGTTGTTAACGCGACAGCGACGACGAGCCAGCGGGCAGCGAGCACAGGAGTCCACGGAGTGCAAGTAGGTAGACGACGCGCAACCCACCAGCAAGCACAGCGTCATAGTTGATTGCCACGTGTCAAAGTGCCACATCCGGAGATATAGCAGTGGCTGATGGATGGGTGGGTGGGTGGATGATGATGATGGGGGGGTGGAAGCAGCAAAGGTGGTGTCGTTAAGGTCGTACGGTCGTTAAGAGCGCAACAAGGCCAGCCTTGGAGCAACACTGCTTGCACGAGGAGATGAGATGATGGTTGTGGGTGATGGGAAGAGAGAAAGAAAAGAAAGAATGGATGGATGATGTAGCACGGGGGAGGGGGAGGAGGTTGCAGACAGACACTGCACAGCCAGCCGCCCTGATGGATGGGCGCGGAGGAAAATGGATCATCGTCATTTTTGGCGTCAGTCTCTGCAACATGATGCTCGACACAGTCGTCGTTTTGCCCAGCTGGGAAGGTTTACTTGTCGCACGGGACACGACTTTTGACACGTTTCTATGCATGCACAAATAGTTGATGCATCTGCATCTCGCCGACGCAGGCTCGGACTAGAGAGAGGTGCATGCAGCAGCGTCTAGCCATCTCTCAAAGTCTGGTGTTAGTGTGGGAGAGGGGGGCGACAGGGTCCCAAGCATCGGAGCTGTAGCGGATGGACGCGCCTCCTCCTGGCCTCCTGGCCTCCTGGCCTCGTTGCGCGCCTCTTTGTTGCGTCGACGCCATGTCGGACGGAGCAGGTCAGATTCCATTTCGGTGCATTGCAAGCATCGAGGTGGGCGATTCGATTGGGGGGCGACGAGGTCCGTGAGCAAAACATCT
The DNA here is from genome assembly GCA_002973495.1 of Apiotrichum akiyoshidainum. Taxonomy (NCBI): domain Eukaryota; kingdom Fungi; phylum Basidiomycota; class Tremellomycetes; order Trichosporonales; family Trichosporonaceae; genus Apiotrichum; species Apiotrichum akiyoshidainum. The sequence goes on along the minus strand of PQXP01000123.1, from coordinate 56,968 downwards.
GGATTGCAGCATCGGTCGCGCGACGCGCGCAAGACTGCCGCCACCTTGGCGGCATGGTTTAAACTCGCCCCCAGGCCCCAGATGCTGCCTGTCAATGTCGCAAGGCAGACGCATTCTTTTTGCCACAGTGGTGCAACAAGCTGCACATACGCACCAGCAGCCAGCAGCAAACAACAAATGCATGGCAGCAGACGAGCAGACGGGCGCGGGTGCCACACGGTGCATGTGACTGCCCAGCGCCCAGCATGCCCAGCTTTGTGTGGGACTTGTGATCACACGCCCCCAGAGAGACGCGTCTCGGCTCGTTCTTCTTTTGCTGCAAAGAGTATTCAGAAACAAACAAGAGAGCAAGTTGATAACGCAACAGGATGGTACAGCCCAGGGTGCATGGACAATAAAATAAAGGGAGTAGAGCAGACTGACAGCAGGACGAGACAAACAGTCTGGCCCCACCCACCCCCGCGCCACAGCGTGATGGAGGCGCTCTCTCCGTTGAGCCCGCCCCCGCCCCGCGCCCCGCGCCCCTCACTTGCCTGGTGTTACACCCCTCTGGCTGCAAGGTTGTTCAAAGTTGTCACATTATCCGCATTTACAGTCCGGTACAGCGTCTTGCAATTTGCTAACCTGTAACGTCGTTGTGTCTCTTCTTGTCCTTTTTGTCATTGCTGTTTGAGTTTGTCCCGGCGCCATCACTGCATCGCCTACATTGCATGGGAGAGAGAGGGAGAGAGCCGCCACGAGATGGCTCCAAGCACTGTCCTTTTAAATGATTTTGTCTTGTCCTTTGGCTGCCACTCCCATCCCAACAGGCTGCCTTGTTGTCATGTAACCACTCCTCTGCTGGCAGTCCACACAGGCTCCACCGGCGATATCCGTCTGTAGCTGCCCCTTTTGCCACCCACTCCACCTGCCGAGGAGCGCCATCTGGTCGTCGTCGCCCGCGTCGCGTCGTACATGGGGTCTTCTTGCCCGATCCAGCAAGGCTAACTCCTTCCATCGAGCGTCGTAGCATCCAGGAAGGCTTGCACACTGGACTGGGATAAGGAAACGGCCAGCAGTCTCAGAACCGCCACCAGATCCAACATCTACCAGCCCACCACTGTCGTCCACTTGGTCGTTGGTCCGTTGGTCAACTCGTGACCTGGCCCCGCAACCCTCTGGACCAGAGACATGAACACATAAAGCCACAGAGCACGTCCAAGCAAGAACAGGCACCCGTCACCCACGCGCGCGTGTCCAGCTCGTCCAGATCCTGTTTTAGAGCGCGGGGCAAGGCACGATATCCAGTGGATCTGGGGCAGCAGAGCAGGTGGTGCCAGCAACTACTCTGCTCTGTGATCTTACCAAAGGTCGGGGCGGGTGCGGACCGCGCGCGCGCATGTCGTACCAGCGCGACATTAGCCAACAGCAATCTGCGCTTTCGCTTCGAGCCACACGCGATTCGCCATGGCCTGGACGGGCCTGCCGAGCTGCCGACGGAGTCTCTGTCTGCGGCACGCTGCCAAGCATGCGGGAACTTTACTTCAGCCTATTCGCACTCGCGCACCGGGATCAGTGCGCGCGGGGCTAGAGAGGAGACGGAGCACGAGCACATGCTTGGCAGTTCCGAGAATTGGGAACGAGCACGGCTGCACGGCGGCACGGCTGCCTGGATAAATAGCTGTATCGAGGAGGTCACAGTGGCGGCAATGGCGGCGGTGGCGGTGGCGGGGGCATGGAGCCACGGCCATGAGGGTCATGAACAGCGCGTGGTGTGGCGCTGAGGGTTCCAGCTGCCTCGCTCGCACCGGCTCGCTCGGCCAGCGAGCGCCAGCGCGCCAGCGGGCAGGCAACAGCCAGCGACCAACAGCCAAGCAGCCGCCATGCTCCGAAGCGACCGCTGGCGCGAGCCACGAGCTGCGATCCTGCAAGACGGATATTCATGCGCGGCGCCGCCAGGAGGGCAGCTGGACGGTTTCTGGCAACCACATATTCAAGTTCGGGGGCAACCGTGGCAACGACACATTGAGGTATTTACCATGCCCTGCCGAGCAGGTGGTAATGGTCGTGGAAGCTTGCAGAGGCACTGGCTGGCGGCCATGCGATGCGCCGCAGGCGCGCGGGGCTGTCCTTTCGATGGCCAGTGTCGTGCTGGCTCATGCTGCACGTTTGTCGCGGATTGCGCGGCGCGCCATCCCCGGCAGTGTGCGGGCAGTCTGGCTGGGGTGTCAGATATGCAGCTTTGGTGGCCGTGGCAGCCCCTGCCAGCCGACGCGCTCGTCGGTTCCAGGGGCCCGGACGGAGGTGCATCGCGGCCTGCAGCAGCACTATTACGTCTTGCTATCGGGGCGAAGCTGCGATAGTGCCGCGTTAGCTCGGTCTGCAATCGCCAATGGCACTGTATCTTGATAACAATAGCATGGGAACGTGATCATGGCTCATGAATCGATCATGAACGTGCATATCAGTCACCGTGGGTATCTTCCAGTTGCGATTCCAGCCTTCGAGTGGAGGCGGATGCAGGTGCAGGTGGAGGGAGGGCCGATCAGTCAGGTCGTCGATCAGTGAGAGCCAATTTGCGCCGAGGAAACCTACTCTACTCCCGCCCGTCCACTGGCCACCGGCACTGATCGCACGAGTCGCTGGGTTTGCTGACGACATGCGACTGACGCGATAATGCAGTGCATGCGCGCGATCGTGCGCACGCCAGTGCCAGTGGCCAGTGGACTGTGCGCCAAGTGTGAGAAGATCGAGGGGGGGCGGGACAGAACGCGCAATTGAGATGGTCGACGAATAGCACGAGCTTGAGCAGCAGTACGAGTACGAGTAAGAGTACGAGCCTGCCGACGTGCTGTAAGCAGGTACCAAAGCGACAGGCCGACTTCATTATCACCTCACTCTCGCAGCTGGTGACGACCGGTTGCTGCGGGCCGATGGACACATGCACAGAGGCACAACGGCGACCTCTGGACACCTGACCCAAGCGGGCAACCGGCGGTGATAGGCGCTCGCTTGGTTGTCAGTGCAGTACGCAGCCGCCGCGACACATGGGATGGTGTCTATGCAGGTGGTGGTGCAGTGACGATCATCCATGCAGATAGCCGCTCGCTTCACTCGCATCTGCCCACTGCCTGCAGCAATGCCCTCGCTGCGCTAAGGTTTCCCATCAGCAGTGCCTGTGTCACCAGGGAACTAGGAAACAGAGTTACATGGCACTGCAGAACCTCGCGACGACCAGCGAGCGAGGCGCCCGGCAGCCTGCTCGTGCTGCCGCTTCGAGTAACTGGTAACTGGTAACTTGGGCAGCAAAGACCTCGGTGGCGGATTGGCTAGCAAGTGCAAGGTCGGTGCAAGCATTAAGGTTTGCCACGCGCTCCTGGTGCGGCCAGACACGAGTGCGGGTGTCTGTGGCTCATGTACGAGAGGCGGTCATGTCATCATGACAGGAGCGCAGGAGCACACATGTCATTTGCAGTGCGGCAGCAGCCTGCAGCTGCCGAAATGAGTGGAGGTCAATGACAGTCGGACGTCGAGCCGAGCAGAGTTGCGAGCGGGTACCGCGGCGGGGCGGCGGGGGCCAAGTACGGGGAGCAATGGAGCACGCATTCGGCAAGCACGAGCTCACGATCGGCGGAGATCAGAATGGACACGGTTAGCAAATGGTGGGCAGTGCGCCGCTCGGTGGCGGAGATAACAGCGCTCCGATAGCTCTCTGCACGCTCTCTGCGTGCTTGCTCGCTCGTGCCACCGCCCCGCCTGCCGCCCGTCCACGTTCCGCGTTCAGCCTATACCCCCGGTGCCCCGACTCGCCGATGCAATCCAGTCGTCCACTGCGGCGGCGCACCCTGAGTCCACGTCCAGTCCCGCGGACGCTTGGCGGCAGCGCAAGCGGCCATCCATGACTGCCCGTAAAGACGGGGCCAGCGAATGGGCGGCCATGGACAGACTCGTGCATCTCGTTGCCGTCCCACGCCCTTTATTCCCCGTTTCCCCGCCCCAGCCCGCTGCCGCCCCCGGACCTGCCGCCCCGCCTGCACCCCTGGTGCCCCGACGGCCTGCTGCTCTGGCTGCGGCTCCCTCCAATTGATGGCTTCCCACTGGAGGACGGTGTCATTGCAGGGTGGGGGAAGCGGAGCGCGGGCGCGCAAAAGTAACGCGCCGCACGGCGAGGGACGTGTCGCGAGTGAATTGCACGGTACGAGTGCCAGAGAGTATCTAATCAGGATGCACGAACACGTCGGCTCGTCCCTACGAGTTGTCTCACGCCAGTGCCACACGCCGACCTATCCCACACACGCCCCAAAGCCACGCCGAAGGCCATGCTCACCCAAGAACCAAAATGCATTCAGCCGATAATTTACTTTTCCTGCCACCTGAGGGGGGCTTCTTCTGCTGCTTAGATCCAGGCAACTGGAAGAGACAAAAGAGGCCGCTTCGAACAGAGTTGCTCGAGGGCCTAATCGGCCCGAGGGCACGAGGCTCTGTCCCAATGAAACGCTCGTGCCTTGTAGCCGCCATCGTTCCCATGACTGTCCGTCGCTCGGCAAGGCAACAACTCTGTCGAGGTGTGCATCAATTGAGCGACGGACATGCGCTCGTCACATTCTTCTTGATCCCTGCGGCTTGCCTGCTAGCACCTGATCATCTGCACATGATGCAGGGTGATGTAAACGGGCACGCACATGCTCACAGGACATGGCTCCAGCTGGAGCACGTTTGGAGAGCACAAACGCACGACACAAGAGACAGAGGCAATGTCGGCCCGGTATGTATACGCAGACATTCCAGGCACATGGGAGAGAGCGCGCCTTTGCCCCCGGGGTCAGTTCTCTCGAGCCTCGGATTCTTGTGAACACACCACCAAGGCCTCGCCATTCGTGACACGCGCCCCGATCTCGTCATATGCATATGGGCCCTCTCATATCAGAGGCCATGCCTTGGTGCCGCCTCCGGCCGGTCCCATTGGCAGGAGGTATTTTTCTTTCCCGTCTCCTCGTTCCAGTTTCTTCCCGCTTTGGGCCCCCCTTCTTTGTCCGTAGCCCCGCGTACAGCTTGCCCCTGCTGATGCTGCGACGGCGATGCGGCAGGTGGAGTATCACGTCTGCGCCGAAGGTTAATTCAAGGCGAGTGCGCAATACAAGGCCCGCTGCCGCTCCTCCCGCAGGCACTCTGGCCGGGCAACTCGACCCAACTTGCGACTCTGCATTCTGTAACATGCCACAGTCTCATGTGGTTGAGGTCCCTCTTTCCAGATCCCCCCTCGGTCCGTCGTCAATGTTTCTTCTTGCGTGCTGGGCTACGATAACGGTTGTGCTGTTGTCCGGTCGGACAAGACCCCACCTGCAAGCCAGCCAGCCAGCCAGCCAGCCAGCCAGCCAAGCTCCCACCCATGACACATCCTTACCGCGGTCGGCTGCCGCCTTGCCTTTGTGCACCATGCATGCATACACCCACCCACCCATCCACCCGCGCGTCTACTACTAGTTATTACTCCACCATTTCCTCTTTCCATCTCTCCCCCTCGTCGTCTCATCTCATTATTATATTACTCTCTGTCGTACATAGTCTCTCCACCAGCGCTCCACTCCACTCCACCATACATTCCCCTGCTCCCACCACCACCACCACCACCACCCATGGTTGTTCGTGTCTCCACCACCACCACCACCACCCGCAACACTTGCTGACTCTTGCCAGTTTCGTCGTCCGCCTATTCCCACCCTCTCCTCCATTAATCCTTCCTCAAGAGCACCCGCTCCCACCACCAACATGTCCGCCTCCGCTTCTACATCGGTCCCCGCGGCCCGCCCCATCTCGTCCTCCCCCACCGCCTCGCGCAAGGCCGCAAAGGCCTCGGCGTCGGCTTCCGCCCCTTCTAGCCGGTCCGCCAACCGCGCCCCCGCCGACCCCTACTACGGACACGAGGAGACTTCTGTTCTCTGCGCGAGCTTTGTAAGTTTCCCCCAATCCCACCATCCATTCCACTAACACTCCAGATCACCTCGCTCTTCAACTGCCCCAACATCCCCACCGTCACCCACCCCGGTGCSCCCACCCCCACCCATCCCTCCGATGCGGACGACCCCGGCGATACCAAGCAGGCATGCCACCCACAGCGCACAAACGGCGCTATCGTCCCCACAACTCGCGCCATCGTCCAGTCGTTGTCGCGTCTGAACCCCGCGCCATCACGACTCGAGTCGCGACTCGCCGACCCAGATACCACCCCGGTTGCCACCCACTCACCCAGCGCCCTCCCGTTGCCACCCCCAGTTGTCAACCTCCACCGCTGTCCCACTCGCGGCTAACCCAACCTTGAGTCGATCTGGCACGATGCAGATCGCAGGCCCATTCACATGACGCGGGGCCGCGGGGCGCGGCTTGGTCCGGCCGCGACAGATGCTGATACAGAGGCAGACTCCTTGACAGGTGCAGACACTGATTCCTCGGTCCCCCCGACTCGCGGCTTCTAGCCAGCTCCAGCCTTCTAGCTTTCCGGCCTGCCAACCTGCTTCGCGGTTCCGTGCTTCTCGTGCTCCTACTCCACCTCGCCTCCAGACAACCAGCCATCTTGCGCTCAGGCGTGGCCGCACCTCACGCGACGTTCCGCACTCCTTGCCCCTTGCTGGACGGCCTCCACCTTGCGCGTGCCGTGCCCCAACCATCAGCCCCCGGGTGGCCGATGGTACCGGCCGTCCTTGTCTCACGCGCCGCTTCCATTGATCCTGCCCTGTGGTGGGGAATGCTTCTGTCTTCTGTCTTCTGTCTTCTGTCTTCTGACGTTCTGACAGCCACAAAGGTGGGCGGGGTGGCGATATCTCACAATCGCCATTGCCTCTCGCCATCTCGCTTCTCTCATCGCTCACCGGTGCCGCGCCTCCTACCCCCCTCGACAGTGACAGACACACGACACTCGCTGTTGTTGCATGTTGGTTGCAGGGTTGCAGCTCCGCCGCAACATCTTGTTGTCTACGCCCTTGGCACCGCCGACTGCCGACTCTCTACTTAGTACATGCCCGCAAGGCCCGGTAGCTTCGCGCCCGCTGCGCCGAGCGTCGCGTAGTACAGCTGCGTCTCGGCGCAGATCACCATGCGGCCCTGGCCCGCAAACTGCCGTCAGCCCCCTGTGTGCGCGGGTGTGTGTCCGCGATCCGCAGCCCATGATTTGCGCTCTTCTCTGTGTGTGATCTGCTCCATGTGTGCACAAAGTCTCGTTCGACCGGCACAGGAGGCCGCGAGGCCGCGAGGCGCCCGGCTCCGACACTGATTGATGATTGATTCGGCGCGCCGAGGACGCAAAGTGCACGATGTGGCGCCCGAAACTGTCTCGGCCGACGGTGGGTGGGCTTGGCACATCTCCTCCAGTCGCGCGCGTGTATCTCCCGTTCGTCCGTCTCTGCGCAGCGAAGCGTCCGGCTTCCTCTCGGGCACGCTCGAGCTCGGGCTGCGGGTGTAGATGCGCGATTTCCATCACCCGCCGTCCGAGATCCGAGATCCGAGATCCGAGACGCATTCCGATGCTGAACAGTCTCTCGCCCTGCGCTCACCTCTCCCTGTCGCTGTCTCTTCTCACTTGCGCCGCCACACTCCTCACGCATCGCTCGCGGGGACTCACCTGGAAGTTGGCGGCCGTGCTCCCGACGTAGATCTTGCCCAGGAACGTGCCCTCGCTGTTCCACACGTGCACGCCGTCCGCGACGCCGCTGTAGACGTTGCCCTTGGTGTCGCAGTGGATGCCGTCGGGGACGCCGGGCGACACGTACGCGAACAGCTCCTGTGGGCCGACATTGCCGTTCTTCAGGACCGGGTAGCGGTAGCTGCGACGAATGAGCACGTGCAAAGCCGACTCAAAAGTGAAGGGGGGAGTGAGACGGTGAGTGGTGGGTACGTACATGGAAGCGGGGTTGGCCCAGTCCATGCCGGTGAACCCGCCGGCAGCGCCCGTGTCGGCGACATAGAGCCACTTGCCGTCGGGGGAGAAGGTTATACCTGTGGAATGTCAGAACCCATAGGCGTTGCTGCTGAGGCCCATCAACACCGGGCAGCAGCAGGTGTATGTCAGGAGGAGATGCCCGGCAGCTTGAGGTGACAGCCGTAGTCTTGAGACATGCCCGCACGCTTTTGCTCCTACGCCCGCACCCACCATTAGGCCGCATCGCGCCGTCCGCGACGGCCTGCACGACGCCCGTGTCGGGGTTGAAGCGGTACACCTGCCGGCGGATGTTGACGGGTGCGCGGAAGTCCTGGAGCGTTCCTGCTGTCAGCTTGGCCCAACGAGCGGGCATCAACTCACCATAGTCGACATCAGTAAAGTAGAGCCAGCCGTTCGGATGCACCGCAATGTCGTTGAGCGAGTTGAACTGGCGGCCGTGGAAGTTGTTGAGGAGGACTGGGGTGTCAGCTTTTGCGCCAGTATCGGGCCAGCTGGGCGGTAGCGCTCTAGGTCTTCGTTCGCACACGTAACACCTGGCTTCGCAACGCACCAGTCGTGTTGTACGGCGCCTCGGGCTCCATGAGGTACAGTGCGCTCGGCACGCTCTCGCCCTGGCCCTCTCCGCAAAAGACAATCTTGCCGCGCCAGTTGGTGCCTCCGTTCGGGTTCACGACGGCTGGCTTTGCGCCAACCGTCTCGACAGCCACCTTGCCCACAGCCGACCTGTCCGCCCTGTACTTGTCCGCCTCGGACACCGAGATGCGCTGCACGATCGCCGACTTGTTGAGGCCCGTGCCCGCCGCGCGCGCGCCCGCGTTCTGCACAAAGAACATCGAGTCTGTGGGCGGATACCTGTGGTCTGTGAGCTGGCGTGGACATCTGGGAACTGCAGCTCGGCTGAAGTGGTAGAGTAGCGTACCAGACGTTGGCCTCGTGGAAGAGGGGGTCGCCGCTTGTCTCGGCAATCAGCGTCAGGGTGGGGTTGTCGCCAATGATAGCATAGAAGCCGTCATCGTAGATATGGAATGGCCGCTCCTTGAGCGAGGCCGCGGTGCTGCCTGGCGGAATGAGGAGCTGTGAACGTCAGTTGTTGGTGTCTCGAATGCACTGCCAGGCGAGTCCAGCGGGTCCAGCGGGGTAGAACACGTAGGTTCAGAAGCACTCTGTTCTCGTCAGGCAGACTTCACACTCACATACGCTCCGTCCGCGGCGCTCTGCTTCGCGATGGGATCCAGTACATTCTGCGCCTTCCAGTCGATAATCTGCGCCTGGGCCGGCGGCGTCCAGCTCTCCGGCCGCTTGGCGAATGCAGGGTAAACAAGAAGGGGCAGAAGGCTGAGCAACGTGACAGCGCGCATAGTGGCCGATAGTGGTGGGTTGGGGGGAAGTAAAAGTGAGAAAGCGAGTAGGAGAAGTGGAGGGGAGTCAGATATCTGCGAGGGTCGGGACGCCATCCATTCCTGGCGCGAGTCGGCTTGTTTATTTGCACAACAGTCTGTTGTGCATACATCCCCGCCTTGCCCGTCGCGCTGTTGGTATGTTGTTGCCCACGGTGCAGGTGCGCTCTGCTCCGCTCACTGGCGCGTGACCTGGCGTCGCCGGAGAGCAGAGAACGAGATGCAAACACGGCACTGGCGGTAGTCCGCTTTCCTGGATTGGTTACGTCATGGCGACTGTGCGGCCCATCCGGCTGAAGGCGGCATTGGCCGGAGTGCGGACCTGCCGAACGCGTGTGATTTGTGGCTTTTTCGACCGATTTTCGACCGAGCTGCAGCTATTGATGGAGAGCGCAGACCTCGCGGCTGTCTGTGCCGCAGTCCAACGATATGACATGCGTACCTGTGGGGAATGCTGATGAGAACCCACTGTGGCACGTGAAGAGGAGGAATGAGCCGGCAACACTGGTGGTGTTGGAGATAGGCTGTTACGTCGGGATGGGCTCTTGGTGAGCCGGTCTGAAGCTTCCAGGCGGCAATAAATGGGAATGAACAAGCGGGTCGAGGTCACGAGAAGAGAAAATAGTAGCCAGGGGCCGACCAACGGGCCGCTGGCCGCTAGGTGCGGCATGGCGGCGAGAACGCGGGCTGGATGGGGAGACGCTCGACGCTCCTCGTCCTGCAAATTGCCACTGACAAGCGGCATGATGCCCTCCCCGCATCAGAAACAAGGCAGCTACAAACCAGTATGTCCTGCGGCTAGCAATCGCCCTTTGACGTACCCGCTATCGACCTGGTCTGATAAGATACGTGCCCGTAAGTGGGGCAGTCCCGGGTATCGAGGCCTGATGTCACTTGGCATTGCTCCGAAGGAACGTACCAGCATCAGCCTGCCGTTCTCGACTCGCCGCCATGATGAACAGGTCCACACCGCTCGATTCTAGAGCAGGCTTGTAATATTGGCTTCTTCCCACGGTCTAACGTCAACAGCATTGTCTCAGCAGCCGGAACGCAGGCTTGAAACACAACCTCATCACCCATGCAGAGTAGAGTGTACAGTCACGGACCTCAACGTTTTGAGGCCTCCGTGTCCTTCAACTGTCAACCACTTCTCCCATACTCCTTGCATGAAAGTTTAGTTGGCCATGCTGCGTAGCTGAGACTCTCAGCTTTCAAACCATACATCACTTGATGCATATTTTCGTGTCCATCTTGGTGGCACACAGGTTGAAGGGCGGTGCTCCCTAATCGGAAATAATCTAATCAAGTTCACACATGATTACAATATGGTTACGATTAGATGCCCCTGACACTGTTCCTGCCTTTTTGCCCCCGGCCCCATTTCCATTCGGCCGCACTACCAGCACCTTGCATTGCGGAGATATATGCCCTCCGTCTCGGCCGTCTCTCGTCATGCTCGTAAACTTGCGCCGAGAGATCGAGATACTCGTGGCGGATGGGCCGATGTGAAACACTGCACCGATCACCACCGCACGCAACGTACACTACCAATGCGAGCCCGAAGCATGCGCGTAGTATGGCGGCCGTTGACAATCGTTTCAGTCGGTGCTGGCTGCTCGCTGCTCACGTTCATGTCCCGTCTCCGTGCTCCGTGCAGCACCCGACCCGAGACCCGGGAGCGAGCCCTGCATCAATCCTCTCCTCCCTGCCAGTTCCCTGCCACCCTCACCCCTCACTGCCACTCTCGGCCGTGCTGTCCTCCCTGTTTCAGCTGTTTGACGTTTGAGCATGAGCTTACCTGGCCTGCTCCTTGCTCCTTTCTCACAAGATCGACAGGGTGGTCTCGCCTTCGCGTCCACCTCGATTGATCGACCTCGGGCCTTCACCTTGCACATGCACCTGCCCTGGTCAGCGTCCCCCACCGTACCCGACACCACCACCCCGCACTTGGCCGTCCCTCTTCCGCTTCATTTCTTCCCCAGAGAGACCCATACCGCGCTGCCCACCACCCTGCCCGTGCTAGCGGCTGCATCTCCCGCACCTCCAGGTCTGGCTCCCGTTTCCAGCGATGAATGGATCAGAGCAGTCAACACGCCCCAGCCATCCCCCCTTGCCAGTCTCCAGTCTCCAGCGTAGTCCTTTGTATCCAGCAGGCAGCATCCAGTGTCCAGTATCCAGCCAGCCGAGTGCGTCCTACTGCCTCTCTTGCCATCTTGCGCGTTACATCTCTCACGTCCCTCGTCGCTCGTGTCTCGTGTCTCAACGCAACGCCGCATACCGCGCCGTCCTTTACGACGCGCGTGCGCGAGCGAGCGCGGGGCGTGACACGGCGCGTCCGGTCTGTCCTCTCGGCACCGTCCCGCCAGTAGGGATCTGTGGCCGAGATGCATTGCAATATACCGCAGTTAGTATCCAGACAGGCACAACACCGAGGCCGACAGTCGCTGGCCGCTGGCCGCTGGCCTCCCCGGAGCCTGGCGGCCGCGCGCTGTCGGCTGTGGGAGCGGGCACGGTACCTCGTTCCTCGGTTCCTCGCCCTCGCTGCTCTCGGCGTTCCACAGACCCCGACCCAGAGCCGAGCCACGGATACGAGCAGCCTCTCCGCCTCGGTGTCTGCCGTCAGAGCAGTCTCGGCCTGCTCAGCAGCAGCCGCTGCTGCTCGAACACGATCGCGGCGAGCCGTAAGACGCATCCGTATCCGAGAGGGGCGGCGTACGTCCCATTCCAGCATGCATGCACCATGCAGCGGTAGCGGCCGGCACGTTTGCGTCATTCTCACAGAATCTTCTCGGCAGTGCAGGCTCGCTCGTTGCATGCCGATCACCTGATCTCCGCCGCTGCCCGCGTCGCTCCCCGCTCTCTCCACCGCTGGGCCGCTTGGAATGTTCACGCCCCGCAGCCGGCTGGAAAACGTCAAGACATGCATCACAACCGGTCGTATGGATGCGCGCAGCGCAGCGTGAGAGTGTCGTGAAAGAAGCGAAAAACTAGAGAACAAAACCGAGTGGTAGTAACACAAACAAAAAGGAAAACACACGAAAAAAAGAGAAGGAAAAAAAAGCTAAACTCAAATGGAGGATGGTAGATGCCGTTGGGATGATGGACCAAACACTTGGATGCCGTAGCGCTAGTGTGCCGGAACGTCAGCCCCCATTCCCACAACGCTAGCGTGCAGGGAACTGGGTATGTGGGATGTGCAGCCGCGGCACTTGGATCGCCAGTGTGGGGTGAGGGCTGCTGTTGTCGTTAATTGTCGTTGTCGTAGAGCTCGACCGCCAGTCGGACTGTGATGTATCGGGTTTGGTGGTAAAATGTACAGAGCCGCAGTGCTACTTGTCACACGCTACGCCCGGAGCGGGCGGAGCGGGCTGGGAGCCTCATGTCAAACGCCAACACGCTGCTTGCCGATCTTGGCGCCAATGCCCTCGCGCAGGATGGACGAGCGGGTCGGGCGGGGCTCAGAGATGGAGCCGGCGCTGCTGCCGCTGGAGCGGGGGTTTAGGCGGCGAAAAAGCGAGTTGCGGCGCTCGGGGGCGCCCGAGGGAGGCGAGCCAGAGGTGCTGTTGACAGCCTCCACGGCGGCAGAGACCTCTGACGAAACAGACGGGGAGGGCTTGTGACGCGGAGGAATCGGGGCCGGACGCGGGGCGGTGAAGCGGGACTTTGGGGAGGGCATGGAGTATTTGGGCTTGTTGGGCGAGGGGTTGAGCTTGGACGTTCCGGTGCTCATCGACGTCAGAGACGACGTCGAGCTGCGGCGAGACGACAGGTCCGAGGGTATAGCAGGTGGCGGCATCTTCTCTCGCAGCTTGGAGGCGCGGTTCGCACGGGGAGCAATGACTGGAGCGGCAAGGGAGCGCAGTGGAGCCATGCTGCTGCGGCGGGTGAGCTTGTCCTTGTCAGCGTGGACACGCTCGGCAGCGCTACGAGCGCTGGGGGTGAGCGAGGCCTGGACGGTGCGGGACGAGTCGGTGAGGCCAAACATTGTAGAGGGTCGTGGGATGATGGCAAGGTCGCCGGTACGGAGCATCGAGGCGCGGTTGGCACGGGGTGTCTATATATGTTAGTGGGGGTGGCGAAAGGCTCATAGGACTCTGAGTGACTCACGATCGTCGGAGCGGCCAAACTAGCAGGGAGCACGACGCTCTTGCGCTTGGCCAACCGCTCTGCAGCCTCCCTTTCCTTGTTCAGGATAGCCTGCTCGGCCACATCACGAGGATCACGGCCTTGTGATGCAGGGATTTGACCCAGTCGGAGAAGGGCAGCACGATTCTGCCGGGGCATGACTTCGGGGGTACTGAGGGATTGAGGAAGTGCGACACTCTTGCGGCGCTGTTCACGCTCTGCAAGCTCACGGGCTTTATTGTGAGCGGCGGCTTCAACCATGTTTCGAGTGGCCGGTTCATCGACTGGTACACCAAGCCTCAGCAGAGCTGCACGGTTTTGTCTCGGAGCGAGTGAAGGTTCAGCCAGGGACGCAACGTTCTATATTGCTGGGTCAGCACAGGCAAAAGCTAAACAAGGTTGCAACCATCTACTGTTGTGCAAACACTACGCCGCCACATTGCACTCAGAGTAAAAACCCAGAGGCCAGAGGCCAGAGGGTTCTGGTTTTTTTTTCTTTGTTTTCCTCGCAGGCGTGCGTACATCTTTCTCTCTGCCCATTTCCACTTTTTGGAAGACAGGCACAGCTGGGGTTGCGGTGTGTACACTTCGTTCTCTCCTGGCTGCACTCACCAATGCGAGACCAGAGCGCTTGTGTCCTGGCACATTGTTAAAGTCGACAGGGACGTCTTCACCAAGCGCACGTCGAGTGTCACGGGGGTCGTCCCATTCGAGGCCCTGCCGGAGGGCCGCTGCTTTTGTTAGGCGCGGGCCGACACCTTCGATAAATGTTGTGGCCGGTGCCGGACGCGCCCGGAACTGTGAGCCTGCTTCTGAGCCGTCAAGCTGCTGGTTGTGCGCAATGTGGTGGAGGATAGGGTCGCCTTCAACGTCATCGTCCGTGAGCAGGCCGCCGTCTAGCGCGACATCCACGCTCTCGAGGTCCGATTCGCCCTCGTAGTCGTCAGGGTGGGGGGTGGCGAGACGCGGGTCGGGGAATGCGTCGGTGTGGGAGGTGGTGGGAGTGTCCTTGCCGCTGGTGAGGCCCGGGTTGTCGGAAAGGGAGGCCATGGAGAGTCCAGAGGAGAGGCCTGAGAGAGCCTCTGATGCTGCTGGGGATGTCATGGAGAAGAGAAGAAGAGAGAAGAGGAGATGTGATGACTGAAAGGTGGCGGTGACAGCGAGGGGAGGGGGAGGTTGTCGCCCGCAGGGAAAAGGAACAGGTGATTGCTGGCGAACGTCGGAACAGGAAGGGGTACGTGCGCGTGGGGGGCGATTGGTGTGCGAGAGAGAGGGGGGGGGGAGATTGAGCACGCCCCAGCGCCGCGGCCAGTACCACTGATCATGTCGGATCTATAGTCAGTGTCACCTGCTCTCAGGTGCCGGAAAGTTCGGGGGCAGGGGGCGGCCCGGTGCGCGCTCGACGCGCACCGGCTCCGAGAAATGAGGTCGAAGCTGCCAGTGTTCATGTTCTGGCGGGGCTCGCTGCAGGCGTCCAGAAGACTCGGGAAGATGCGCGCTGGGGGCTGAGAAGAGTCGAGAACGCTAGAGTCCCAGAGTATTCTGGTCTGTATTGTACTTCTGGCATCTTCCTGTCATGCACGTTCAGGTCCCTACTAACTACATACGACCCAGGGTGGGTCACTAGCACTGTCACAACCACTCCTTGGGTTGTAGTTTTACTGGTCCATCATAAAGACAGTCTTGCCGATCTTGTTCTGCTCAAAGAGCTTGTAGTACTGCAGGCGTCAGCACTGGCCGTCGCCTCAGGGGCCCGGTACCGTTCACTCACCTCCTCAGCCTCGTCAATGCCGACCTTGTGCTCGATGAAGCTCGAGAACAGGTCCTGGTTGTCGCGGAGAATCTGCATGGCCGCAGGGGTAAAGGTGCGGACCGAGCAGCGGCCAAACTGGAGGCGAAGGCTGGGCGGTTAGCACCGTATATCCAGAGACGCTCGACTTTATCAAGCTACTCACTTCTTGCCGTAGAGCGCGGGGCCGGGGATGACAACGTCGTGGGTGTGGACACCACACGAGCTGAGGACACCAAAGGGACGGACGAGGTCGACGGCAGTGTCAATGGCGCCCTGGTGGCCGACGATCTCAAGAGTAGMGTSKGYAYMASRGCCCTCGGTAGCCTCGAGGACGGCCTTCTTCAGCTCGTCGCCCTTCAAGGCGATGGCACCGTGCCTGCGCGCAGCCTCCAGGCGGTGCTCGGCAATGTCGGTCGCAAAGACCTTCTCGAACATGGTGACGGCCGACGAGATGGCGCAGAGGCCGACCTGCATGTTAGCCGTGGGAACGTGGCACAGTCTCCAGCTTGAGAAGACTCACCGGTCCGCATCCAATGACGACGGCAACGCCGCGCTTGCCCTGGGGCTGCGCGACCTGCGCCTGGACAAACTTGCTGGGCTCGACCTGCGCGTCGTCGAGGGCGTGGCGGGCATTGTACGCGGCGTAGTATCCAGTGGGGAGAATGTCGGCCATGAGGAGGAGGAGCTCGGGCTTAATGTCCTCGGGGGCGGGGAAGAGGGTCGCTCCAGCCTCGGGGATGCGGAGGTACTGAGCCTGGGCGCCAGCGGTCGCGGCGGTGCCGAGGAGGGCACCGCCGCCGGTGCAGCGGGCAGTGTAGCCCTGCTTGCAGTAGAAGCAGGTGCCGCACGAGGTCGAGAAAGGGACGCAGACCTTGTCGCCGAGCTTGTAGTTCTTGACACCCTCGCCGAGAGCGACAATCTCGCCAATGGCCTCATGTCCGATGACGTAGTTGTAAGGACCAGGCTGGTGGCCGCGGTAGATGTGGAGGTCCGAGCCTGGGAGGTTAGGGTTGGAACTAGGTGCTTGTTTGTAAAGGACGCACCGCAGAGACCAGCGATAGAGGTCTTGATGATAGCATCGTTGGGCTTCTGGAGCTGGGGGGTGGGGATCTCTTCGACCTTTACGTTGAAGGGGTCCTTGACGATGACGGCCTTCATGGTGGCGGGGAGGGAGACGGTCATTGTGAATGCGTTGGAGGGGGTGTGGGTGTAGGTAGATGTGAGTGGCGAGGTGATGTGAGGAGCAAAAGCAACAGCCCGAAATGGCGTCGTTGGCTATATGGGAACAGGACGACGCCGACCGAGATGGCGTGGGTGGGCTGGGGATCGTGGACGTTTTGTTGAATGTGGTGGGCTGTCGGATGAGAGCCGGGTCTCCTTGAGCCGGCATCCGGCATCATCCATCCAAAATGGCCGTTCTCGGCAATCGACCATCTGCCACCACCACCACCACCCCACCTGGGATTCGGGATATCGCTCACTTGCTTGCATCGAAGAAAGAAGCCGAGCAACACCCATTTGTCTTATTACAGAGATCTCCCTCCTGTTCTCTCGCCATCACATTCGTGGCTGTTGCTGGCTGACGGGGTTCACCACTGCTACCGAGGCAATGCCACCCACGGTCAATGGTGGGCGATATCCATCCTCACTGGGGCCTCCACCATCCCCACCCTTGGCCTCTCACCTTGGACCTGACCTGCCTGCTCGACAGACCTCGGGAAAGGCAACTAGAAGTGGTCGCCGTGTTCGTATATATCAATCGATCGCTACATCGGCCGCGGTCGATGAGGAGACGGAGACGGAGACCGTGGATATCGAATGCATAGACCATGGCACCGCTGTTCGTTTATATAGAGACGGGCCTCCCAATCTCTGAGATCGGGAATCTGGGCGGTCTTGCGGAGAGGCCGACAAGGACCAGAGCGACTGGCAGCAACGGGAAACAGCATTACGTAATAAATTGTCCACGTGCGACGCACGCAGACCTGCTACATGACGTAATCTGAATGGGTTAGTCTCGTCTTGGACACGGCGACCAGTGTGTAAACATCCGCAAGCAACCGCCCGCATCAACCCTTGTTCGTCGCGTTCATCGTCTTGAATCTCGTCGTTGTCGTCGCTCTCAACCTACCCCGACATCTGCCAATGCCCGAGGGGACATACCCCCACAACATGGAGCGCCCTCCCTCTCCCCCAAGGGGGAAAATCACATCCGGTTTCCTGCAGACGCTCGACTTTTCCTCACCGACAGAGGTCATCGTCGACGATGACCTGTATGGCATCCACGTTATTACCGAGCCTGTCCTCGTCGCTCTCATGAAGTGCGCCAGCATGCAGCGGCTGGCAGGCGTCGGTCAGCACGGAATCACTGGCCTTCTCGGTCTCACGCCCCCCGTCACCCGCTTGGAACACAGCGTTGGAGCCATGATCCTCGTCCGCTCCGTTGGCGCCTCCCTCGACGAGCAGATTGCCGGCCTCCTCCACGACATTTCCCACACCGTTCTCTCCCACGTCATAGACTGGGCTCTCGCCGACAAGGACAATGGAGAGAGCTTCCACGAAGTTCACAAGGACCGCTACGTCGCGACTACCGAAATCCCCGCCATCCTGGAGCGCTTCGGCTACCCGATGCACTCTACCCCCGAGCGTCCCAGTGTCATGGACGAGGAGCAGTTCGGCCTCGTCGAGCGTCCGGCGCCGCATCTCTGCGCCGACCGCCTCGACTATGGCCTGCGTGACTCGGTGTCATTCAAGAAGCTCTCGCCAGAGTCTGCGCGGGGTGTCTTCAGCGCCCTCACCGCGTACCCCAGCGTTTCGTCGCCTGACCGCTACCTCGTCGTCCGCGACTCCAAACTGGCGCTCAACCTGGCCCGCGGATACATGGCATCAGACAGGGACGTGTGGTCGAACCCTGCTCACGTCGACATGTACAAGCGCTCTGGCAAGCTCATCGGCGACATGGTCCGCTCCGGTGCCGTGCCCGAGGACCAGCTCTGGCAGCTCTCCGACTCGCAGTTCTGGGCTCTGCTGCGCGAAAAAGCCTCGCCCGAGGAGCTCAGCATTCTCGACCACCTCGAGCAAGGTCCCCCTGATCAGACCGGCCTCCCCCTTGCCCGCGGGGCCAAGGTCCGCACGATCGACCCCGACGTTCTGCTCCCTGGATTCGAGCACCCCCGCCCCCTCTCCGACGTCATCCCCGAGTGGAAGGAGGAGCGCACCATGTACATTGCCTCGCGTGAAGCGCAGCGCTCAAGATGAACGGTGCTCGTGGCGATTAAAACGTGTGTCTCATGATTGTACTGTACAGCATCTCACGACACCTAATCCTTCATGCATTCACATCGAGTACCGTCTGATCCTACTTACCCTACTACTCAGCTTCCTTAATTACTGAACTTCAAGGCGCAGCGCGTCGTACATGACATTAATGCTGGTGGGCACGACGGCTGTTCCTGTCGCGTTGAAGGGGAGGGCGAGGATGATCTTGTTTTCGCCTCCAGCCGCGAGATACGACGTGGGGAATGTAAACTTTGCGCGCTCAGTGTAGCAAGTGATACCGCTACGGGTGGCACACGAGCCAGAGTGGTAGTAACTGCCGTCAGCTTTCCCAGAACTGGAGCAACTCACGGAATGATGTGCGACTGCAGCTTGTTGCCGTTGACCACGACGCCAAACTCGAGGTTGGACCAGGGCGAGTTGGGGTTGAACACGTCCGTGTTGCCCGCGTCGGTGGTGACGCCCGCAAACTGGACCGTGAACGTGGCGGTTGTCGTCTTCTTGAGCGCGTTCTTTCCGAGCGGGAACTTGATCGTCCAATTGCTAATCTTGTCCCCGCTGTAGATGCCCGGGCGGGTCATGCTGCTGCCGAACGATGCCCAGTGGACATAGTTCCAGTGCTCGCCCTCCTTGCTCTGCCCGACAGTATACTCTACGCCGCTGGGAAAGTCGTCGATAAAGTCGTACGCGCCCCAGTAGACGCGGTATTGCGGGACGCGGAGCCCGCGGGCCGAGGGCGCGTGCCCGTGCCGGAACTCGCCGGCGCTCTTGTCCGGCGTGCCGATGCGCCACAGCTCGGTGCCGGCCGCCTCGGGCACCCAGTCAATCTTCTTGCTGTCCGTGACTTTGCCGGCCGACACGACGACAGCCTCGCTCGCGACAAAGTCGCCAAAAACGCCGTCGGCATACAGCGTGAGCCGGTACGTGCCGGCCTTGACGCCGGGGATCTGGACCTTGCCGTTCTTGGCCACGTTCGCCCAGTACTGGTACGCCGCCGTGTCGTGCGCATTGTCCTGGTAGTCGAGGCCCGGCGCAGACAAGACTGCGACAGGGTTGGATGCGCCCTTCGGGAGGCGGACGTGTCCCTGCCAGCTGCCGCGCCCCGCGGCCGGCACGTACCCCTGGACGTGCGGCGCGACGCTCTCGTAGAACGCCGTGTGCTGCGAGCTGTCTGCCAGCTTGCCCGCGTCGGCCCGGAGCGCCGCCAGCGACGCGCGCACGTCCCCAGCCTGGCCCGCGCTACCAGTGTTGAAGTGGTAGATGCTCGGCCCCCACGTGCGCGCAAAGCCGTGCGTAATGTTCGGCGGCTGGTTGCCGTGGTGATTGGACACCATGTAGTTGTACACGATCCCGTCGACGGTGAGGTCCGAGTACGTGGGTCCGCCGTAGAACGTGTCCTTGGAGTTGTACACCATCCACGCGCCGTACGTCGTCCCGTTGGACGTCGAGCCGTCTGCAAAGATGCCGTGCACGATGTGGTCCCGGTACACCTCGGACATGGAGTACTTTGTCCAGTAGTCGGCGACGGCGCCTACGTACGGGTCGTCTGGCGGTGTCAGCTGGGCCTATGCGGGGGACTGCTCACTGGTGCGGTTCGCCAGGTACCATGTCGTGTCCTGGACGAGCGTGGCGGTTCCGAGGTCGTTCTTTGCGTCAACGGCCGGATTGGGGCGCGGCTGCGGGACATAGTAGCCGTCCTGCGAGCTCATGTGCGTCCACAGGCTGTTGTGCGGGCGGAACAGCGTCCGCAGCTCTGTAAGTACGCCGATACGCTCCTTTGCCGCATTGTCGTACGCGATCCGCGTGAACCCGTGCAGGCTCGTCTCCGTCTCGCGGAGAAACCAGTACTGCTGCGCCACGAGGCCTGCTGTCAGATGGAACTAGCGCGCGCCAAGGCGACCTACCGGCATCGCGCGTGTTCTGCGAGATGACCACACCGCCCCACCTGACGCCCCCGGCATCCGTCCCCTCGAGGACCTGGTAGCTGCCCCCCGCGCCGACGGTCGTGAGCTTCTGGTCCGACGTGAAGATGCCGTCCAGGTACGGGCCGATGGCGTTCGTCGACGTGATGCGGTCGCCGAGGAGGTTGGTGCCGCCGAGCCGCACAGTCGTCATGTACCCTGTCGCCTTGTCGACGCCAAAGGTGATGCGGTCGTTGGCGAGCGTGACGGTCGTGGACGTCTCGTTCGCCACGAGCAGCGCGGCGGCCGGCGCCGCCGCGAGGAGCGGGAGCAGGAGGCCGAGTCGGAGGAGCATGTCGGTCGATGGGTGGCATCCCGAGTGTGCGGGGCGGCCTTTAGTAGCCTGTGTGGGGGGGAGACGGACCCCAGCTTTCGCGATAAGGAGCGCGCGAGTTGGTCGACTATCGTAGATCAGTCGGCATATTGCCATGGACGTGCGCGGCGAGATCTTGCCCCGCGGCCACGCCGGGCCGGTGCGAGGGGAACCTTGCTTGTCCCACGACATGCGGCTGCGGCTGGGCGTCTTCCACACAAGTACTCTCAGAAGTCGCCCACATGCGCGCTCAGTCACATGTGCAGCCCAGAAGGCCAGAAGGGGCAGCCCTCGCCGACACTACTCTGCGCGTCCGGACAATCATTCGACCGCAAGCCATGCTAGCGTCGGATGTAGCTCGTCAGTGCCTGAGGGTGAATGACACTGCGTGTTTCATGCGCGCGTTTGAAGACCGACTTTGGCGACGGGCCGCCGCGGGCCGCCGCTCGCGCTTCGGTGCTCCAGATACCCCGAACTACCCCACAGATCGTGCAAGGGAGGTGACTGCCAACAGAAGGAATGGAGCCCGGGGACATGGGCGCGTCGGGGTGATGATGTAACGACAAGACGCGTTTCGTTGAGCCCAGCTGCCCCTTTCGGGCCTGCGAACCCGCAGCCATGTGGGGATTGGTATCCTGGTGAGCCACCTCGCGGTGCGCGTCGGCGACTTCGCAGTCCGGGCCGCTGAGACTCGAGGAGTATCCACAGCTGTCCAAAGGAATGATTTGAACGCGATACAGGTATCGGTCCAACAGGCAGCTCATTTGACCTGGCCGCCAACATTCACGTCTCTGTCGCACCTGAGCATTCGTCGTTGCCAGGTGTCTCTGCCAGGTGTCTTGGGAGAACTGCAGTCCCCGTGAGAGACATGCAGAACCCATATGTGAGCCACGACGCCGGCGCAGAGCTCCGTGATCAGGAAGGAACCTCCCCTCTCCAACGTGTTCCCCGCCATCCGTCCCTGTGCTCAGCTCGCCTCCTGTGTGCTACCGAGCGGCCACGTTCGTCTACAACACTATCTCAAAGACGAACAGTGTCAGTCCGAAAGGCAGAACAGCGAGGTGCGATGCCCGAGTGGTTAAGGGGAATGATTAGAATTACCTGTTCGTCTCGAACAGCTGAAGCTTGTCATCATTTGGCGTCAGCCGCCAGGGTTCAAATCCCTGTCGCACCTAGGCTTTTTGAAGACCGCACGGCGAGGAGAGGAGAGGAGCGCGTTGGGAAGATTGAGCAAATGGCAATTACTGATTTGAGGCAGACAGCCGATCGTTGTGTGGCACCTCTCGCTCGAGGCCGATGATGGCACATGTCTACGCCCTGAACCGCGCGTGCGTCAAATGACCATGCTGAAAGAACAAACACGCTTCATAACCTCTGCAAGTACGTTACAAGAACTACAGGGGAGTCTGTCGGTTTCTGTCTTCTTTCTTTCTGCAAACAAAGGAATGTGTTATTCTCACTAGAGCGTTAAAAACTATACTTGGCAATGTTCAATCGTAAGGGGGAGTGTCCAGGGGTGAAAAGTGTCCATGATCGTCCATTGTCGTGGCGCGGACCGGCGTCGCGCGTCTTGAGTTAGTAGGCGTTTACTGCTCCGAGTCCGAGTAGCGGATGTGGCGGCGGCGCTGGCCGTTCGAGTTGGTAGTCCACGCCTGGTTGGTGTTGCCGGTAGCGCACTGCCAGATCTGGATCTGAGCCGACGCCTGGCCGGAGCCGCCCGCGTTGCCGCCGGGGAGGTCGAGGCACTGGCCTGCGGTGTCAGCGGAGCATTGGGTGTGATGGCTTACCCTTGCCGGTGACGGCGATGCGGTTGTCGTCAGTGTACCAGAACTGCTGCTGGGGAACGTTGTCGTAGCACTGCCAGAGGTGGCCCTTGGCGCCGTTGACAATGTCTGCGAGTCAGAAGGAGGACTGACGGTATGAGCTTACTGGTGCCAATGTCGAGGCAGAAGTTGGGGTTCGAGGCGAGCTGGATCTTGCCGTTGCCGCGGTTGATGAGCCACTTCTGGGCAGAGGTGCCGTTGCAGTCGTAGCTGGGCGTTAGGCATACTGATAGGGGGGTCTTGGACTCACACCTGGACGGGGGTGCCGTTCGCAACATTGTTGCTCTGGAGGTCAAGGCACTTGGCGTTGTTGCCGTTGGGGTGAATAGCCTTGCCGGTGTTGGTAGGGGGCGCGGCGCTCGAAGAGGACGAGGGTGCGGACGACGACGAGGACGACACGGGGTCGCACTGGGCGGCGGCAAGCGAGGCGACGAGGAGGAGGATGGCCTTGGTGAACATTCTGGTAGTGGGGTTTGGGGCGTTTGGCGGTAGGATGAAGCAACAAGGGAGAGCGAGGATGGTTGGGATGGGTGGGTGGGCTGTTTGACAGTGAGGGGAGGGAGGCTTATATATGCTGTTGAGGCGCGTGATGCTGGCCAAGCACGGCGGCGGGGTAATGGGCTGGCGACTCTGCGTGATGCACCTCCGAAGCGAAGATTCAGCAAGAACGAGGAGCAGCGGCTGCCGAGCGAGCGGACAGATGAGGCTGCCGATCCTTATTCCCGAGTTCCTAACGATGCATACCCGCCGGCGCTCTCGTAAAGGCAGCACGCCTCATGCTCGTGCATTGTGAGCGGGCGACGATGCCAGGGCCCGGAGGAAATGGCGGCGATGGCATGCATGACATTGGCTCGGTCTCCAAGGCATGTTTATTTTCGGGCAGAACTGTTTGGTTCACACAGCCAGAGGCGGGTAAGTAAGCTGGTGCCTCGGCCTCGGTCACTGGTCTCACTCCGTGGCGGGTCAGCGGACCCAACAAACGCAGCACATGGGCTTGACCAAGCAGCACAGCCCTTAGGATCTTTGGACCCCGCCCGCCCAGCACTAGTGCTCGACATGACATCAGGAAGCAAGCAACCCATTCCTGGAACAATCCTGCAGCCCCGGTGGGTGAGGAGCAGCGGATCCGCGACTCTATTGCCCAGTTTGCCCCTCCGCTCTGCCCTTCCGCTGATTCCGCTTTCCACGTCTGCCGGCGACCTCTCCGACATCATCCTGCACCGCCGCAAGCACAGTGCTAAGGAGGGCATCGTATCCGTCATCCTGAACAATGCCCAGCTCGTCGGACCAAGGTATGCAAGCCGTTGCTCGGCGTCGGCCGAGGTTGACGAGCCAAGCGGAGTCACTCACCGGCGGCGGCGACAGCATCTGCCGCCGCCTTGCCCGATTGCCGTCACGAGCATTCCAGGGCCAAAAACACCGAGGGTGAGATTGGAGTGACTTCATAGTTGAGCATGTGAGCTCATTCTTCATCCAGAGGCAGTGCAGTTCAAAGTTGTCGGCTCAGACTGTGGCAGTCGATTTGCTTCTTTGAGTACAAACTGCTCAAACCCAGATTCCATCCATCTGCTTGGTATCAGGCGCCTTTCGAGCGAGCGAGAGAGCTGGGGACTCTGGGGTTTCCATCAACAGTCTGCTGTTTGATGGAAGAATGAACACGGTACACCTCCCTTGCCTGGCCTCTCATGCTCCGTGTCCCTCCTCTGCGAGCAGGAGCAAGCAATGGAACACCTTATTGCGGTGCAAGCCATGACCTGCTATTAGAACAATGAGCAGCCGAGTATGAATCAAGGTTGGAGTCGTGCCTGTGTCCAAATCCAAATAACCTTGGTTGGGTCAGCACACCTGGCGGATCTTGGCGGAGCAGTCACGAGCCTCGTCAAAGAGATGAGCCAAGTTTGTGCCAAGTGCAACAAGTTGGTCGCCCCCCAGCCACTCGCAACAGTTGGAGGGGGGGGGGTCCTTGACCACGAGCCTGCGCCCGGAAACAATAACCATCCTATTCAGAGTCTATTCTCACCTTTGTTCAGAGTCTGAGACATGGGGTGTGGCTGGGTGGAGGCGACAACGTCACTCGCCTACGTCTCCTGTCTCTTGGTGTCTTTCTGACCTCGGTACGCTCGGCAACTCGGACCCGGCTTGAGGCATGCATTCGAGCTTCCGCAACTTTCGCTCCGACGGAAGATACTGTCGGTCCCGACGACTCGCTGGTTTGGACAGAGTGCCGAGAGGACTAGCGCTGTGGCCGCTAGATCAGGAGGAAGAATGTCACCAGAAGCCAAGGGGATCGACCTAATAACGTTCTTCTTGCACTGCCTCTCGTGAGCCTCGCGTCTCATGATCATCTGGCAGCGTCGGACATTCCGCACCGTCAGGAATGAGACAGGGTGGACCGGCACGAGCTTCGGCAGAACGGTTCCACAGCCGTGTATGCCGTGTCTCCTTCCCGGCATATCAGCCGACCGCTTCCGTGTCGATTCTTGAGCGCGACAGAGTGGTCGCCGAACGTCGGAAGGAGAATGCTATTATCGGCCTTGCGGGGGTGCTCTGCGGGCCGTCATTCACAGCTTGGAGGGACGGAGCGGGACGCGAGGAGCAGGTCGGAACCTGCCACCACCCTTGAACTATCGCAGCTTCACGACGACGGCGAACGGCGCGGTCCTTGAGGAGGCTGGGGTCAGCAGCGAGCGTCAGAAGGCTATTGTGAGCCCTGCGGGGTGGTCTGCTCGTCAGCGTCATCGCTTCTCAGGATCCTCGGAGGAGTAGGGACCATCCCATCGTAGCCGACAACAGCTTCCCACACCGCGCTGTCGGGATCATCGCAGCGTCAACTTGGGTTCGTTCCGATGATCGCACAAGGTGCTGTGCAGAACCCAGTCCCGGATCCCCCGAAGCCAACACCGCTGACGACGTTCTCAGCGCTGATCGAACCGGCTGAATTGCCGGCCCCTGCGGCACTGCCTCTGGCACCCTTGCCAGCGCCATGCTGGCGGAGCGCCCAGACTGAACGGTGGCCGCCGCCAGGGGGCTCTCTGGGGCTCTCATTCAACTGTGTTGTGAACGGCATAACGCAGAAGAGAGTCAGTAGTAGTTGGGCTGTTTGTCCAACAAACTGTGCCGCTACGCATCACATCCCCAGTCTCACAACGCAAGGCTTGACGCTGTGGGGCGCGTCTACTTGAACCACCTGGCATGTTGGCATGGAGCCGACTTGAGAAAGCTATAACCTCTACACTGTCAAAGGTGTGCCCTACATGGCACAGACCGCACCGTGGCACTCGTGGAAGGAAGGCGGCGGGCGGCTTCAATGGATCCCGGCATTGACGCCGGGCTGGGAGTGCCGAAAACGAGGAGAGAGCGCGGCAGCCATCTTCGTTCCTCGCCTGGCTGGTCCGGCTACCCTACCGGTGGACACTGTTCACGAATCTTAGTATCGAACAACGGCGGCCTCGTAACATGCAACGCAGCGAACAACGCGCGGCGGAAGGGGAACATGGCATCTCCGCTGGGGATCGCCGATTCCCGCAAACGTGGCTGAAAGAACGGAATACGCTTTGTGCTGCCAGCCGGCAGCCGGGGTCCTGGATGGCTGCCAGTTACCTTAATGACCACTGCAGGAGATAATGACCTACCCCTGCAGTGCAAACCCCTGCTAGCACCCTCGTGGCGAGTCCCATCCAGTTGATCCGGTCATCAGCGCCACACCACAGTCGAGACTCTGGTGCGCAGCCCAAGTCGTTGAGAGGTGTACAAGTGGGCAAGGGACGATGAGTCAGACGAATGGGAGACATTCACAACTCCGGCGTGATTCCGGCCTCGGCATACTCCGCCACACCTGTCAGCGGCTGCTGCAAGACGTTGTTCCACCGTTCTTGGATACTGAACGACGCTGATCAACTTGGAGAGATGCCATCAGCAGGCGCTGCCACAGTCTCTGCAGATCGGCTGCCTACGGCCCAACACTTGTGGCACAGCGCCGACATTGGCCGTATGCATTCGCGGCTCCCATCGGTTTGAGCGGTTAGAGCAGACTCAGCTGCATTGTTGTTGTTTCTGCCTGCCGGGTGCCCACTTGTGGTCGTCACGTGTGAGAGTAAGAGGTACCTGTGTCATCGGGAAACGCGTGTTGGGCGACGAGGCCCCGCGGCCCCGCGCCGGGGTTGTGAGCAATCTCCCGCGAATAAGGGGTCAAGTGACGGTAAGCCGCCTCCACTGGCGTCCCCTCCACATTGACCACTGCTCCCCCCATCAAGCCCATCAAGCCCAGACGGACAGTCCAGCTGACCTCGTTCCATGGTACCGCGTTCCCACCAAAAGGCATGCCCGCTTCTGGAACGCGTGGTGGTGGTGTACGTGAGGTGCACGTCCGACGGGTGCCGCTCTTCTCCGAGCACGCACACCTATAAGACCAACAGAAGATCAAGTCTGCGGCATCTCCCTCAGATATACCTCTACACCTTCCCTGATGGGCGACTACGACATTGTGATCATCGGCGCGGGCATTGCGGGCTCGACTCTGGCGTCGCTGCTGGCGCCGCACGCGCGCATCGCCCTCGTTGACCGCAGCGTGCGCGGGCTCCCTGGCTCCACGGGGCACGCACCTGGTGTCGTCGCGCAGATCAACTCGGTCCCAGTGCTCACCGAGCTCGCACGCCGCAGCGTAGCACACTACCGGTCGATTCCTGGCGGGTTCGACACTGTCGGAGGGCTCGAAGTCACCATGTCCAACGGCACCGGCGGGCTCGCGTGGCTGCACCAGCGCTCGGCAATCGCCTACCAGCGCGGCATCCAGCACCGCATGCTGAGCGTGGTCGAGGCCCAGAAGCTCTCGCCCATGGTGCGCAACGATGCCGAAGGCGCCATCCTCTTCCCAAACGACGGCACAGCAAACGCACGCACGATCGCGCACCACAACCAGGACAAGGCACTCGAGCAGGGCGCACGCCTCATTGACGGCACGGCCATCTCCATCAGCAAGTCYSAKAMKRGMCACACGGTCGTTCTCGGCTCGGGGCAGTTCGTCACGACTCGCCGCGTCGTGATCGCCACGGGAATCTGGGCCGGGCAGCTGGCACCCACCCTCACAGCCAGCGCCGTCGCCTTTGCCCACCCATACGCGTTCTCCCGCCGCAGGCAGCCGCGCGCGGCCATGCCGCCGTTTGTGCGCTTCCCGTGCCAGCTGGTCTATGCCCGCGACCACGGCGAGCGCGACGGCCTCGGCTCGTACGCCCACGACCCGATCAGCCTCCGTCTGCAGGTCACCAGCACGCTGCCGAGCGCGTACGCCAACTGGGAGACCGCGTTCGACCACAGCGTTCGGAAGGGACTCGAGCTGCTGCCCGACGAGCTGGCGGCAGAGTTTGAGGAACGCAGCGACGGCGAGACGGCCCGCGCGGAACCGCACACTGCCGCCGCGCTCGCGACCACGGACATTCCCTATGCGTTCACGGGTCTGTTCACCATCACCCCCGACGGCCTCCCGCTCGTCGGGCCGCTCAGCACCGACGGCCTGTATGCCGCTGTTGGCTGCTGGGTCACGCAGGCTGCAGGGTCGATGGGCGTGCTGGCGGACCAGATCCTCGCGGACATGGGCATCGGCAACGCCGTCGACAAGGACCGGTGGCTGCGTGTCGCGCTCGACCCCCGCCGCTTCAGCGGCATCGAAGGAGAAGTCCTCGAGGAGGAGGCACGGGACAAGTACCGGGACATTTGGAACAAGAAGCAGCAGGACGCCGCGCTCGCGCGCCGCCAGGTCACCATCATCGAGGGCGTCCTGGCCAAGATGTAGGAGTAGGAGTGTTGTAAATACAGAGACAGGTTGTAGTGTGAGTGTCAGGAGAGCATAGTTGTCGTATCTACCAGAGCCAGCCATGAATGTGACCGAGTCAGAAGCACAAGAGATTGCCGAACACTGGAACAATCAGAAGGCACGACAGACACCGAGACACAAAGCGGCTGCGACAACCCGTCTCAACGCCAAGGGGCAGATCGAAACTCGGGGCGACCGTCCGATTACTGCTGAACAAGGCATACATATGATGGTAAATGCGTATAACTGAGTGACCCGATAAACTTGTAAAAGGACGTGAAATCATAAGTGGAATGAAGTGCGCGGCTCTCGCGATATCTAGCTGTCGGTGTCGAGCCGCGCATTCTATGCTACAAAACTATCCGAGCGGTTTACAGCTCGAAGAGGCCGGACCCCGCGCCCTCGTTCCAAGTGCCGTTCACGCGGCCCTCGAGGGTGCGTGCCGCCACGGCTCGCCAGTCGGTCAGGACCCATGCGGCGAGACGGCGCTGCACGACGTCGTCCTTCATGCGCTCAAAGCGGAATCTGCGGGGGTGAGTACACTGGCGCACGGTGCAACAAGAAGGAAACTCACTGTCCAATCGGCTGCTTGAGTGCGCGGCGGATCGTGTCCACAAACGACGTGTAGTTGAAGGCCTCCACCTGGTAGACGTATGGCTCGGGCACACGCTGCAGCGAGTTGTGCTGCACAAAGCTCCAGGTGCTGTCGTCATTGCTGTTTCCGCCCTCGTGGAGCCTGTGGGGGTTGGCGAATGGCACAGCCTGAGGTTAGCTGTGGCACTAGTCGAAGCAGCAAACTCTGTATTCACTCACCTTGGCAAGTGCCTGGTATGGGCTGGGGCTGATAGGCGGCGAGCCGAGGCCAAGCATGAGCTTGGACTGTCCGAACGCGTGCTCAAACTCCTTCGGGCCGAGTTTTCCATAGTTCTTGATGACCTTGGGGATCTCGCCCCACTTGGCCTTCTCGTCGTCGCCGCGCGTGTCCTGTATTGCGCCGACAAACTGGAAGCCGGGGAACTCCTTTGACAGCTCGTTGTGAGCCCGTTCGAAATAGGACATCTCGTATACCCGCTGGTCTCCATTGTGGAGATAGTGTGCGTACTTGCCCATCAGCCACACATGGTTCGGGCGCTGATCCCACGGAATGACAGCCGCCTCGCTGGGCTGAGGGTGCACGGCGTATCCAAGGTACGTGAAGCCTGCGGTTAGTAGATATTCAACAACAGCACTCACGGAAGTGCTCCGGGGACGCAAAGATGTGCAGGTCCTCCTCTCCAGTGCGGACCCAGGCGTTGCTCGTGGCGGGGTTGATAGACACGTCCCACTCTTTGCCAACATCCGGCTCTGCGCAGACAACCCAGGCGTGGCCGACGTTGGTGGACCAGCCTGCCGGGTAGTACGCCATATTAAAGTACTGATGTTAATGGGGGCCCTGTCGGGATTCTGTTCATCGCGATTCTGTTCATCGCGATTCTGTTGCTGCTCGACGTACCTTCCACTCAGGGATACCAAGCTGATTCTCCTTTGTCTTGCGGTACTGCTGGAGCGTTCCGTGGCGCGTCTCCTCGCCGTTCTCGCTTAGAATGACGCGGACCATGTCGGGGAACTGGCGGTGGATGTGGTCGATGTATTCTGATAGGTTAGGCTGTGTGATGAAAAGACAGCGCAGTCGCATAACGCCACAGTGCAGTCGCACTACACCTCGTTCGACGCCTTGGCGCACTCACCCCAGTCGTTCTCACCGCCGTGGAGGACGGTGAAGCCCTGTTTGTTCAGAGCGTTCATCTGCGTGTGTTAGGCGGTCGGTCTCTGCGCTATGTGTCCGCTGCTCTCCGTCCGCAGCAGGAGGAGAGCCACTGGCTTACTGACCATTCCAAGACACCTGCGTCTGTCAGTGTCTGAGCGTTTACGCCGCTGAATCGGAAAACTAGTTCAGATCCCAGAATTTCCACACTCACCAGATTCCCTCTCCGCCGTGATAACCATTGTACACTGCCCAGTGGCAGTGAAAGGTTGCGAAAATTACAATCTGGATTTCGTCAGCCATACTCTTTGCTGTGTTTGTTGCTGCGTCCTTGCTGCGTCGACTCGGAGAGATCACCGTGGCGGAGTGGGTCGTGGGTCCGTGGGAGTTTGCACGGATTGCCTCCCCTGGCAGCTGTGGGAAGTCCCATACAGCTCTCCGTGTTCGTGATACACCGCACAGCGATGAAGATTGCCATACACAGTGGTCGGCGGCCAAGAGCCCGATGTCACTCGCCGCCTACTCGGCAGCGAGGCCCTGCCGATAGGCCTCCCGCCGCAATACGATGACAAGGCCCCACAGTTTGACAAACCGCTCGCGGGTGACTGTGATGGATATCGTACCGCTGCACGGTCGCTGACACCGACGCCCTGGGGTGCGCTACGTACCTTGTCGGCGTTGGGGTGGCAGTCACCGCGGGCGAGACATGCGGTGAGCGCACGGAGCTTGGCTTCCGAGTACCACTTGTAGTTGTGGTGGAGATGTTTGATGTCCTCTGTGTTCGGGATAGCGACCATCTCGGCAGCGAGCCGGTACTTTGTGCCGAGGTCGGTCTCAGCGGAGGCGGAGATGACGGCGTTGGTGTCATTGTTCGGCAACGAGATCCAGCCGCTGTGCCACGTAACGGGCACGTCGAGCTGGAGGGCGAAGAGGGACAAGAGCGTGGTGGTGACAATGAGAAGAACGACCGTATTCCGCGCGCTGAACGTTTGCCGCGACATGGTGGGGATCGAGCTGTCCAGCGACATGGCGCGCGGTCGGGGGTGGTAGAGGCAGTTATAGGAGAAGAGACGAAGAGAGAGCTGTGTCAACTTCTCGAGCGGAATAGTGTGCATGTAAACGAGCAGGTGAGACTGCGACTATGCTGGCCACAACCGCAAAGGCTCCATGCGGCCCGGCTCGAGGTCCAATTGATTCAAAGGCGATAGACGATGAAGGCCCAGAAGGGCCACTGCAGAAGCTCGCTGAGCTTTTTTTTTTTACTTTAGCGCGGTTGTGCTTGATGCCTGTCATCGTCATTTGCTTCGGTGTGGGTGAGATCTAATTTAACATTTAGACAGGTCCAGGTCCAGGTCCAGGTTTGTGGACGCCCGATGCAACCCGTCGCAGCCCCCGCAGCGCGGCGCTGGATGGCGAGCTCTATTCTAAAGATATCTCGCATTGAGCGTGGTTTTCCTGTTCCCGCCGATCGCTGCCTCGCTCGGTGATCACAACGACTACGCGCGAAAAAGAAAAACAGATGGCGGCCACTAGCCACTCGAGAAGAACGCCTCAAGCCAGAGAACCCTGATCGTTCATGTTCGCGGCCAGTTCGAAATGACCCTCGCAAACCTTATACCCACCGTGGAGCGCAGTTGCCCTTTAAAGGTGCTGTGAACTGATGAACATTGGGAGTACGCACATCCACATCTTTGTTCGCTACGCAAGGACTCTGTCACCTCAGCCCTTGTTCTAGTTCGCAGGCGCTTTGTGAGGTCGGCGGCTTTTTGCTTCCTCAAAGGCCCCAGCGCAAGGCGTCCCATCTGGCAGGCTGGTGCGTCGACTATGCATCTGTCTGTGGTGGATCGTACAATCTGTATCTATCACTCCCTCCTTTATATCTCCGGTGGCTGATGCTGAACCAGATTCCAGCTTTCTCCTGAGACCTGCGTCTCAGCCATCTAATCCCTCAGCGTCATGGGCATGTTCTGCCACTGGCGAATCTCGTAGCCCTTCCAGATGAGCAAGGTGGTCATGAGCGCGCCACCGGCGGCGAGCATGACGCCCTGCGCGACAAACGACACGATCCAGCCCGACTTTTGGCCCCACTCCATGCAGAAGAACGGGACGGCAAAGCCCCACAGGTACTTCCAAAAGTTGAAGTTGGACTGCGTGTCCATGGACAGAGAGAGATATGTCTCGAGCGTGTACGTGGTGAGCACGGTCGTGATGCCAGTGAGGGCGAAGAAGGCGATCGCGCCGCCGACGAGGAACACCATCCAGTGCAGCTCGCGCTGGACGCACAGACCGCACATGAGGAGACCGATAAGCATGAAGGGGAAGAGCGGGTATCCGGCCCAGAGACGGTCCTCGGGCTGCCTGTCGCGTCCGCGGCGGCGCTCCCAGAAGCGCACGATAACGTCCGAGAGGTGGCCGCCAGCGAACAGGCCGATGAACCCACCAACGCCAAAGGCCAGGAACGCGGCGCCGAGCCCAATGAGGGAAAAGCTGTACGGCGGCGCGGCGAAGACCTGCGGGAACGCAACTGTGATGCCGACGGAGAGGAAGCCGAGGCACATGCCGTAGTAGAACGAAGGGACGGTGATGACAATGTACTGGAACATTTTGATCGGCTGGACGAGCAGGGGCGTGAAGCGGGCCCATTCCTTGTGGGGCCAGAAGAGAACGCCGACGTAGCCGGGCGTCGGGGCCAGACGCTGGGTGCCAAGCTCCATTTGGTGGTCAACAACGCCGGCGGTGTTCTCGACATGGTCCGAAAGGCCGCCCTTCTCGTGGTGGCTGTCAAACCTCTCCGCAGAGTGCTCTGCGCCCTGGGGAGTCTCGTTCCAGAGCGTCTCGGGGCAAAAGAGAAATACCATAATAAACTGGAGGCCAGCGAGGGCGAGGTTGAAGTGGAACAGGTTGCGCCAACTGCTAACACGGACAATGGCAGCGGCAAAGATGTGGATGACGACGGGGCCGAGCACGTTGGGGACAGCGTACACGCTCATCTTGGAGCCGCGGACCTCTTCGACGTAAATGTCGGCGATAGAAGCAGGTGGCACAGTCTGGGACCACGCAGTGACAATGCCGGCCATGACGCGGGCGATGCAGAAGCACGCATAGTTGTTGGACAGGGCCTGCCACACACACACGGGCAGGAACAGGAAGGAGCCGACGAGATACACTGGCCGGCGGCCGATACAGCGGGAGAGGGGGTTCCAGATGAGCGAGCCGACGCCGCAGCCGAGGAGATTGTATCCGAGCGCATTGGCAATGTCTCCGGGCTGGACGTGGAGCGTCTCGCCGACGAGTCTGCGGTCAGTGCTGTGTACTGCGCGGCAATCAGAGAACATACGGGAAGGCAACGTTGGCGATGGCAATGGCGGCGTTACACAGGCATCCGGCGTACGAGAGGGTGACGAGGAGGAGGAGCTTGCGGGTCTGCGAAAATGCGTTAATGGGATGGTTCTCGGGCAGATTGGGGTCGCGGCCCGTCCTCAGGCGCTCATCCGACGCCTGGCGTGCAATCGCCGCTGCCTCTTCGGCATTGAAGCCGCTGGCCGCCACAGCCAGGTTGGGGGCATCCGCCATGGTGTCGCTGTTCTGTTTCGAGTCGGACATGCCGTCGCTGTTGTGAAAGCGATACTGCGCGTCGCTCAGCTCTCCCATCGCTCTGCGTTCTTAAGTCTGCACACGAGGCTGCCGCGGATACCAGCCTGAGATCCTGAGATGGTTGCCCGCGCCAGAATTAGCACCTCCGCCACTTTTGCACCAAGCATGTCCGCCAGCATTGGCTGCCGAGGAAAAATCGTTCCCATGTGGCCCCGGACGGCGACCTGGTGACCACACCCCGGCGCCTAGACTCAGCGGCGCACGTTACTCGCCTGCCCACCGCGCCATTTGCTGCGCGCCGAGCTTACCGAGCTCCCCGGTGCCCCGTCCGTCCCAACCGGGGCCGAAGGATACACCGGATGTTCCCGTCTGTACTGCCTCGGACACCCCGCACGCTGGCGCCGAATGCTGCACGACCCCAGGTCCCCGGCGGGGGGCAAACCGGGTCTCCGGTCTATTTCTGTCGTACTGTAGTCACCGCCGAGTGCAGTTGGCTCCGCAGGGCTGCGGATGGGTAGCACGTGGCGCTAGCCCACTCGGCGTTTGCTGTTGAGAAACTCGGGTTAACCGTGGGTCCTTCTGGACCACGTCGGACACCAATCAGCATGGCCGAGGCCTGCCGCATCCCCAGTGATGCGGGGTGCGGTCGCGAGAACGCCGGACCGCAGGCGGAGTTCCTTGTGCCGAGGTTGGCATTCCGCACCAGCCGAGGGTCGGGCTCGGTCTTGCAGGTGCGAAAGATCGTCAGTTCCTGTCAGGATCGGCAGCCGCCAGTAAGTTATTCCCCTCTGCTCGGTGCTCCACCTGTTGGCTGCATGCCACGACCATGTGCACTTGGAGAGCAGCTCATCCTGAAAGTGGCCCCAGATTTGCCGGGTGATGGACTTCGGCGTGAGGTGTTCCTAGCTCGCGGTCATGTGTCATAGCTGCATCCCGACATACATACTGGTGTCGGTTTCGTGATATCATTCTACTTCTCCGCTGTGTCTTATCGTCGGTGCGCCACTAGAGATCGACCTTGACGGCGACAACGCCCTTGGCGGCAAAACCAGACGTGAAGAGCCACGCCTGCTTCTTGCCGTCGTTCTCCTTGGGGTCGATAGCGATTAGGACAGACGCGGACGCCGAGTTGAGTTTGGTGCCGTCGTCAGCGTAGAGCACGGTCGTGTTCCACGCGCCGGGCTGGAGGGGCTTGCCGGGACGGCCGGACGCGAGCCAGACGACCGAGGGGATGGGCTTGTCGTCGAGGTCGGCCGCGAGCTTGTGCGCCTCGAGGAGGCCAGAGTTGACGAGGCCGCTCGCGTCGTGGCCGACCTCGGGGTACGGGTCCTCGAACCAGAAGGGGTTGTCAATGGTGCTCTCGAACCGCACCTCCTCGATGACGTTGAGCTTGTGGTCCTCAATCTGCTTGGCAATGTAGGTGACGCCGCCCGCTGCGTCGCAGATGAGCACCTCGCCGATCTGCGACGTGTGTCCCAGGCCGTTGTTGTTGTGCAAGCCGTGGTGAGCGACCTTGGCAGTGATGCCCGCCCAAGTGTTCACGCCGAAGCGGCCCTTGTTGGGGTCGGCATCAACGAGGATAATGTTAGTCCAGCCGGCAGTGAGCTTGTCGCCGAGGTCCTCGATCAGGCGCATGTGGCCCTCACGGTAAAAGTGGTCGTTGGTGACAAAGAAGGTGAAGGGGCCGAGAGCAAAGATGTCGTTCGGAGTCTTGATGTACGGGTGCGAGACGGTGCGGATGTGGGTGGCAACGTCCGAGCCGACGACATGGTGGAAGATCTCAACGACCGAGTTGGCCTTCTCGGGCATCGACGCGTTGAGGGTCTCGGCGTACTCGGGGTTCGGCAGGTGGTTGACCGCCTGGATGTACAGCGAGGTGGGGTCATCGGGGTCACGGATAATGTCAATGCCGTGGGTACAGAAGCGGCCCGAGAAGCCCTTAATCTTGAGCTCCTTGGCGGTGAAGGTCTGATGTCAGCAAAGGACCGGACGAACGGACGTGGATGTGAGAATCAAGAGCACGACCAGGGAGTGACGCAGTCTGCCCACCTGACGATCAGAGGCTGGGAACAGCAACTGACGCCCACGCCCTGTGCGGCAGCACACACGCGCCCGTCCTTGCGCAATCACCTGCACTCACCTTGGGGTCGATGACGCGCAGGCCGCCCTTGGCGGTGTCGAGGACGGTGGGGTCGGCGAAACGGTGGAGGGGCGGGAACCACTTTGCGCGGCTGTCGTCGAGCTCCTGGACGGCGGTGAAGATGAGGCCCGATTCGGCGTCGAGATGGAGGTCCTCGGCGTTGATCGTGTTGGCGATAAACTTGACGCCGCCTTCGTCAGACTCGGCGGTGAGGGCGCGCGAGCGCAGCAGGGTGGGCTGCAGGTTGGCTCGGAACATGCCGAGCGTGGTGAGGCGGTCGTAGCCGAAGCGCGCGACGAGCGCGACGAGCGCGATGAAGAGGGCCAGAGTCAGAGCACGCGGCATCTTGGATGTTGTCGGGTCGCCGAGTTGAGATGCCAAGGCAAGGACTGATTGAGGGAGAGAAGAAGAAGAGGTGAGAATGCGGGATCTCGGCGCGTGTGGTCGCGCGGCGGCGATCGAGGGCTGCGGGGTGCGGGGGAACGGAACGGCTATTGACCTGAACCGCCAAACCCCACATTGGGTAATGTGTCAACATTCCACCAGCCAGCCGTCTTTGCCCGTCGCGTGGCGTCCACCTGTGTCCCCGATGCCCGCGACTGCACGCTTCGCTCGCATATGCCGAGCCTCTGAGCCTCTGAGCCTTGACCAGCATGACCAGTTAATGCACAGGACCTTGTCACGAGCCCACTCGCAAGCGGGTTAGTACTGATGTCGTGCCTTCGTGGACAACGCTGCTCCGACACCGCCAGTCTTGGAAGCAGCGGCGCGGTCGGTCAATGGCCGAGAGCGAGCCAACCCCCTCTGCCCGCCATGATGGAACTGCTGAACCGCCATATGCACACATTCTGCCTACAACAGTATCTAGCTTCCCCACCCAAAGAGGCCGGACAGGCGTCCGGGATCCAACCTCGTGGTCCGCTTCTTGCTCGCCGCCTCCTCCGCGCGCATGAACGCGGTCGTCTCCGCCGCCATGCGCGCCTGGAGCTCCATGAACCGGCGTTCCATCTGCGTGTCAGCCACTGTGGGGTCAGCCCATACAAGAACACTCACGTCTTGCGGGGTCAGGAATCCACGTCCGCCATCGGGCGCCGCGTCTGGGTCCTCGGCGCCAACATACGTGCCGACGCTCAGCTCGAGGACCTGGGCCAACGCCTCCGCCTTGCCGAGCAGCCAGTCGCCGCGCAGGAGGCCCCCGCGCCACCCCGCGGGGAGCGCTGCGTACCCCAGATACGCGCCGAGGAGCGCGCCGGCAAAGCACGCGTTTGTGTCCGCGTCGCCCGCACACATGACGAGCGCAGTCATGAGCGGTTCGAACGCCTCGGTGCGGGCGCGCAGCGGGCTGTGTGTCCTGAGAGGTTTGGAGGAGGCCTCGCTGCTGGGCCCATTGACGTAACGTATCGCCTGTCGCAGGAGGAGCACGCCACTGCCCAGCGCCTTGAGGACGTAGCCGATGCCGCCCTTGTCGAGCTCCAGCTCGTCGAGGCTTGCCATGTGCGTGTACTTGTTGAACTGCACGAGTCAGTACGTGCTGGATCTGGAGCCAGGCGGCCTCACCTCTGAGACATCCAAAGGGGGGTCAGTGTCGGTCAAGAGTCCCTGCTTCCTGAACAACGGCACGATAGCGGTGTTGTAGTTGTTGATCGCCGCATCGATCATCCCGTCGACGTCCTGCTCTGTGCTCACTTCGCCGCGGATGAGACCGCGGACGAGGGCGGTGCCCAGCATGCACGCGACGACGGGGCGGGGGTCCACGTGGGTGATGGCGCTGAACCTCGCTGCGGCCTCGAACGTCTCCTCTAGCGAGTGGCGGACACACAAGATGCCGAGCGGGTGCGTGCGCATGAGGGATCCGTTCGACGCGGGCCGGTGCTCCTTCTTGACCCAGAACCTGTACGCGGTGCCGGCGGGGTCGTCGATGTATGCGGGTGTCCTGACGACTTCGCCGACCGTGGCGCCGAGGCCGAGGGGCAGCGTATCAAGTGCGCGCAGGCCCTGGTTGACCCAGGTGAAGAGGCGCGCGGCGACGTCTGTGGGGTCCAGGGTGCCCGAGTGCAGGTACGAGAGGAGGATGAGAATCGCATGGTCCGTATCGTCGGTCCACTCTCCGGGAAGGTGCTTGAGACGGTGAAAGTCGCGCGCGAGCGGCGTGGGGTGTGGGCACAGGGTGAACGTACCAGAAGGGTACTCGCGCCGCGCGCGCTCGGCGGTCAGGAACTCAGTGTAGAGGCCCACAGCGTCGCCTATGGCGGAACCGATGAGGGTACCGACAGCGCGGTCGTGCATTGTCGCTTTCGCGAGGTGGTAGGGCATGTCGCTGGCGGTGGCCATTGTGCTGGTGAGTGAGGTGAGCGATGTGCTGATATGAGAACGAAACGGGAGCAGTTGATATATGGCTGTGGGGCATGTTGGGTGGCGAATGACGATCGGGTCAGCGGGGTGGAGGGATGTGGCGGAGGCGGTGTCACCTGGGCCTGGACCCTTCTGGGCCGGCTCTGCTTCTCGAAACGTCGTCGTGTCGCTGACCTTTGTGTTGACCCCTCCAGCACGCCTCTCCAACACGACATGAGTCCACGCCGACTTGCCACGCCGAAATGCCACGCCGAAATGCCACACGCCGAAACGCCAAAAAAAGAAACTGCTCCCGCCGTGGATTGAACACGGGATCTTCTGTTAAAACCTTGCGAGAAATATGCTTACAAGACAGACGCCTTACCACTTGGCCACAAGAGCGCATGCTTTTTGAGTTTTCCAGCAAGACCGGGACCAGGAAGGCAACAATGGATTGTGGAGAGACCACAAAGGACCTGGATGAGAGAGACGTGGACTGCCACTTTGCATCCTGCCACGCACATGTCACACGATCAGCGGCACAGGCCACTGATCGGCGGATCGGCGGATCGGGAAGACGTCATGGAGGGAGGGAAGACGGACGGCCACGGAAGGAAGACACGGAGGGAAGACACGTTCAGCTCCCTCCTCCTCCCCATCCTCACCACTGTGGTCACCGCCGAGCACGCCGTCCCGACCACTCTCCTCATCATTGCGATGCGCCGTACGCCACAGTGCTGCCCACCCTCCGATACTCGAGCCTGGAGATACCAGGTCGCCTTCTCCTAGCCTGTCGCCACACGACGCAGCGGCTGACAGGCAAACTATTCGACAACCAGCCTCCTTCTTCGTGAACGCCATTAGGCCCGATGCAGACTGGTCTCGGGCCGTTGAGGGAGGCCTGTTTGGTGACGACCGGATATAAGCTCTGGCGTGTTGTCGGAGCGAGCTCGGAGCTACC
Organism: Apiotrichum akiyoshidainum; assembly: GCA_002973495.1. Lineage (NCBI taxonomy): Eukaryota > Fungi > Basidiomycota > Tremellomycetes > Trichosporonales > Trichosporonaceae > Apiotrichum > Apiotrichum akiyoshidainum. The sequence goes on along the minus strand of PQXP01000123.1, from coordinate 17,790 downwards.
TCGGCAGTGGCCCATTATATTTGGGTTGTTGTTTGGCTCTGGTTTTGTTATTGCTTTTCCCCCATTTCGTCATTTCCAACACAACAACAAAGAGACCTCCTCTTGTTGATCTCTTTCATCTCACGCGACCACCCACCACCCACCTCGCATCCACCCATCCACACCACCACAGCATGTGCGTGCTCGACGCCGGCGGATGCTACCGCGAGATCCTCGCAAACATTATCGCACTCGCTCCATTCGACGTCAAGCTCACCTTTCGCCTCGTAAGCCGCTCATGCAAGGCTCACGCAGATGTGGAGCTCTTCCATCACGTCCTCTTGTGCTCCCACGGCTACGAGCCTGGCGACAACATCCGTCTCCACGCACCCAATCCACCCTTCCAGCGCCTGCCCGTCGACTTTGACTTTGCAGCATACAGCACCGCAGTGTGCACCGAACTCGGCGAGCTCGTCAACACGCGCCAAGTGTACGAACATGTCCTGCGGGGATGGAGAAAAGTACGCGAGCCCTTGTCGCCGTCGCCCCCACCAGAAATAGAGATGCACGTCTCTCCGCAGCCGCCACCAGAGCAGCTCCTCTACGTAAAGGTGGTTGACTACCGCATATTGGCACCCCCCGCCGCGCCACCAATACAATACGTCCCGTTCCCACATCTTCGCGTCCTACGGCAAGGAGAGCTCGGTCCCAACACTGCCCCCGCGCCCAAAGTGTACCCCCACTCCCAAGGCTCGCAGCAGCCCATCACGTTCATCGAGTACATTCCCCCGTCCCCGACAGAGTACACTACCCGCTGGGCCCCCGATGGAAGCCGCCTAGTCGCGCATCTACCCTACGCGGCAGCGTACCACCCTAGCCCAAAGGGCATAATCCTCAACACGTACCTCGACATTGTCATCCATCCGCCCGCCATCTGGGAGGCGCAGCCGGTGCGTCAGCCGTCGCCAGGCTGTATGCCTGCTCCGCCTGATCCGTTCCCCCGCGGCCTCAACATGTTCTGCACGCTCGTCGCCAACGAGGCGTGGCGCACCGGCTGGGTCCGAGTCGCCGGCCTCGAGGCGCTGCACCCGACCACCGGCTCCCGGGTGAGCGACTACTCTGTGCGTGCGGCGTTTGAGCAGCGCGTCCAGCACGAGTATGCCGACGTGCTCGCGAAATGGGGCACGGCGGCGAGCAAGACCATCCAGGCCGACAGCTGGTACCCGCAGCCACTCCCGGCGCCCGCCGTCCAGTACCTCACCTTTGCCGAGTGGGTCGCGCAGGCAGACCCGTTCGAGTACACGCCGGTCGGCCTCGAGGTCTTTCTCGCGTCCGCGCGGGCCAAGCAGAGATCGATGTGACGGTGGGCTGCCGAGGCTGACGAGGCTGACGAGGCTGACAAGAGGCTGACGAGAGGCTGTCTCTAGGTACAGTGTAGGATATGCACGTGCTGGACTGGGAGAGCTGCAGGGTTGTGTGGGTAAGATGTTACTCATCATGGGCGTGACCTGCCACGGAGCGGCGCGACGAGAATCGACCATTCGGTTCCATGACCGTTACCGGCTATAGCGTCGAATACGCCCGGTTTGAGGAGTTGACGTAGACTGACCGTCAAGTAGCCTCAGAGTCGTGCACCTGTGTTAATTGCCCTCGACTGGGATGCCATTTTTACTGTCTTACAGACGCGATACGGCAGGCAATGTCGGGCACGGGCAGGCGACTAACAAGACTCCATCGGAGGACACACAAGACCCACCTCCAAGTTCTTCCACTCACGTCAGGTCATGTCTGATCTGGTCAGCCGACGTTCTCCTCACCTACGAGCTTGCTCTGCGATGCGGCCCGGAGAGGAGGAGATCGTATCCGGGGAGGATTAATGCTGGGCGACACGGCAGGGAGTAGAACGTGCTGATCGACCCGGGTGCGGCAACTAAAGCATCATGTTCTATCCTATCCGTCCCGAGTCCTCCAAACCACCGATGAGCGCTTTTGCCGCTGGTCCACAGGCTGCGGAAGCACTTGAGCATCGAGCGGTTCCGGCCCGCCCTGATCTCCGTGCATCTCGCACTCCCCACCCAGCAACCCAGCAGCCACCTCCGACCTGCTCGACTCGGCAACGCTCGAGCCTCCACCAGTACCTGAGGCAGCCCCCTCCCCCTGTCGTTCTCTGTGGCGCTGCTTGGTCTCTCGCCGCTGGTCCCTGACTCCAGCAGTTTGTTTGTTTTCCTTCCTTGTGCAGCGCCCGCCCGCTTGCCCCCGCTGGGAACGGTGCCGACTGCTGATTGCCAGCTGCGCACTGGTCGTCCGGCCAGGCCGTGCCGTTGCCCCGAAAGTTGTTGCCTCTGTGCGCTCTCAGATCACGGGTCCGGGTCGTGCGTGAGGTCGAGACAGACCTACTGGTTGCTGTTGAAGTTTATCGCATGTCGGGCCTGGTGGCCTGGTGGCCTGGTGCCATACATGCCATGTGGCAGCCTGCGACCTCGGACCAAGATATGAAGGCCGAACCCGATATGGATACCTGCAAGGGTGGCGGAATTTCACGTCGCACGGGAGCGTGCGGCTGGTACCCGCCGCGTGGACGGCTGCCTTCGAGCAGGCCAAGACGAGTTGCAGTGACGAGTTGCCAAATGCTTTCTCTGCGGTACGCAGGACAGAATAGACAGGTGCCACAGGATAGGAACGGACGATGGACCAGCTTCAGAAACACCGATTCATCGGCAACCGGCCGTCGGACGTGATAATGACTTGATGACAGCTGGTGTGCGGAAAGTGGCACCCAATGCTGGAATCACCAGCCTGGGTGAGATGTGTGAAGGCTGATGGTCTGATGTCGTGCGAGGTCATGCCGAGGCGCTGAGGCGCTAACCATACGGGATGACAGTGCCGGTTACAACTGCTGCGCCTGCCAACGTTCCCTCAAGCTGGCTTGTAAAAACGACATCTCCCACGGCATTTTGTGTTCTCATTCTCGCAGAACTTGTCCTCATTCCCTCGGCTACAAGCCAACAACCAGCAAACAAATACATGAACAAACAGGAGGGCAGAAGGATCACTCGTGTGCGGCCACACCAGGACACTGAGCATGCTGAGCATACCGAGCATGTTGAGCAGCTGGGCAGCTGGGCAGCTGAGCATGCCGAGCACCCAGACTCCGAATGCCAGTGGCGAGTGGAGCCGTCGTGGTGGAGGCAGATGCTAAGGTCGTGGATGAAACGCACCCAAGTGCCATAGTACGTACCACTCAGGGACACCATGCAGGAGTCGGCCCGGAGCCAGGACCTGCAGCACACTGTGATCGCAGGGACTGCAGCCAGTCCGGAAGCGAAGAGTGTGGTCGGAGGTGAGCGAGTCCCCAAGTGGCGAAGACAACGTCAGAGGCACGACCAGTTATGCCGAAGACCCGAGAAGGGCGACCTCGACGCACTCCCCCAACGACGTCAGACGCGCGATTTTTTGGGACAAACAAGTGCTCCTGCCCACGAGGAACACATCCAGGTCTGGACCGTATCGAGAGGGTTGCCGTGGAAATGAGGCAACTTGCTTCTTGAGTGGCGAGATGGCGTCTTCTGTTCGTCTCGCACCTGTGCATGCCACCTCCTCAGCGGCTGAGACGGCTGACGGACGGCCATCCGACTCTGGCGCGCGCCAACGGTGACGAGTGGGGCAAATCACCATCGGCGTGCAGGACGGATGCGACAGATTGAGGACGGCGACGGCGCCACCGAGGACGCTCGCAGGACATCAGGACGAGATTAACAGACGAGGCGCAAGGAAGCAGCAAGCATGTATGGCTGTAACTGTCACGGTGTCGCCACAGGACGCCGCCTGGGTCGGGCGTCTGGAGTGGAGGCGACGGACGGTGCTTGGTTGCCAGCCGGCGAGCTCGGCGCCAGCCAACGTGATCCTTCCATGACGACGATCTGAGAAAGCCCGCGCCGAGAACGTGCGAACAGCACCCTTCCTGCAGCACTCGAGGAGACTTGGTCCCTACAATGGGAGGCCAGGCTAATGCAAGACCAACCCACTTTGGGTTTTCTCCCGGCGACAAAGTTCCGTCTCCCTCCACTCTTGCATACAGAGTACGTTGCTGTAGTTGGGGCCGTATGGGAGATCTTCCCCCTGTGGCATGCTTGCTTGGCCCAGTGCCTCACAAACTCGGAGCAAGGTGCGCAGCCCCGACCACTTACGTCAAGGACGAGGCTCAGAAGGCCAAGAACTGCGGAAAGGGCGGAAACGGGCGTTCGAGACACGTGCGGTAGGCACATTGTGCGATGTGCGCGACCGTCCCGGGCCTGACCTGACCTGACACTGCGATCAGAACGAGGCTTTGGTGCCCGCCTGCAGGTTATTGAACAACAGCCCAGCAAGGGAAGTGATTGGAACCAGGAGCAAGCCAAGCGAGCCACTTTCTCTCTCTCTCTCTCTCTCTCTCTCTCGCTTGCACCTCTCGCACCTGGCCAGTCGGACCTGACGCTGATCGGGCTTGATTGAGATTAGACTGGCAGTGGTGCTTGAACAGGCAGGGCGGAGTGCTGGTCAGGTGCAGAGGTCTTCTTGGCCCCAAGCCATTGTGCACAAAATGACCAGTTGTGGAGTGCGCCAGGCCAGTGGTCAGTTTGGAGCAGCGCTCCGGCATGTACAGAGTGGAGCAGCCAGGTGGTGGTGGTGGTGGTGGTGGTCATCACCCGCTTGGCGACGCCATGCCGCCTTCAGATCCCAGGGAGCAATTACCGTTCTCGCTGGGCTAGATGCGTGCCTTTCACGGCACGGCAGGATCGCTCTCGGCGGAGGCAAGTGTGGTGGTGGCGTCCAGATGGATGGCACTGGCGGCAAACGAGCAGGGCCAAGGGGATGAGAACAGGGAGAAACAGGAGAAACGGGAGGACCGGGTGGCAAAGCCGCCCAGACCGACCAGAGACTCTCTCGCAATCTCTCGGACGCTACGCCACGCCGTCGTCTGTCTTTGATAAAATTTCTCCTGTTTAACCTCTGTTCGCTTCCCATTGCGTCAGGTCGACACGAAGAAAACGTCGTCATATGTGGATTGTTTTCGGTAACAGAAAGGTAAGAAACCCGCATGGGGGCCAGTGCCGCATACCACGGGCAGCCTGGACGGCAGCGTCCAGGGCTGAGACCCACGGTAAGCATGTCGCTTGGGACGTCTATCAGGGGGGCAGACTGTTGCGAGACTGCTGCGAGCAGCAACCCTAGCACCCAGCATTTCACCAAACATCTGCTGCAAAGAGAATCACTCGGAAACAAGGTTTACTCTCTCACCCAATCCGACGCAATCACACAAAACTAGCTGCCTTTCGTGTTCCGCCTGCCACTACCATCTGCCAGGTGCTAGCGAGCCAGGAGCTGCACACAAGTGAAGCACACGGGGCTCGATGACGACAGAGGCCACAGAGGGAGAGAGGGGGGAGGCTCGCACTCTCTCGATGGACGGGCACGACGAGGCTTACCATCTCTGCCTGGATCGCAGAGCCGCCGCCGCCCGACAGCCAACGGGGTGTGAGGCAGTAACGTTGTTCGGGTTGAACGGAACTCTCGGTCTCGCATTTGGGCACCATGTCAGACAAGGAGGCGGCGGCAGGCGTCTGTTCCCTCGCTGTCCCTTGCCTGGCCCTTGTTGCCTAATATGYSTMKAASAGWCASAGCTTGMATTGTAGCAGAACAGAGCGACACGGTACGGGGACAGAGTGGGACAGGGTGGTTGGAGATCTTCGCAGTGAGACTGCTGCTTGCTGCTGCACGGGCTAATGGGGGTGTGAGTATTAGAGTTGCTGCCATGCAGTCGAGTGAGGCAGGAAGCCCTGGGAAGGCCGTGTCTGTGGCAACCTTGCTCTCTGCCTCGTCCGTCTTCTTCCCTCCCCCTCCTGCCCCCCCTCGCCACCTCGTCGACTATAAGAGAACTCTGCGTTAGCGTCTTCTTCTTTTCTTTCTCCCGTAGCAACTTCTGATTCCTCCCTCTTCTTTGCTCCTCCTTTACGACCCCGCTCACGACATCTTCACTCCTCCACCATGAAGCGCGGCATCCCTGCCTTTATCCTCGCCGGTGAGTTTCGTCGCCACCACCCGGTCCCCCCAGATCGTCGCGACGAGCTCCATCGTCTCCCCAAGCTCCTCTAACCCCCAGTCCTGGCCTTCATCTGCTTTATCCTGGTGACCGTCACCGCCCCGTTCATCAAGGGCCTCTACCTCGCCAACATCTCGTCCACCAAGGGCGATCTTGGTATGAACCTCGGTGTCTTTGGTACCTGCTACCCTGGCAGCACTTCGTGAGTACACTGCAGCATCTCAGACCAGCGTCCCGCGAACCCCACGACACTGACTAACTCGCAGCGTCCTCGGCATCCAGCTCTTTGACCAGGCGTGCACCAAGCCGACCTACCCCTACGAGCTTGACCCCAAGTTCTTCGGCTACAACACCACCTCTTCCAGCAACGCCAACCCCTTCTCGAACGACTTCCTCCAGAACGACGCCGCCAAGCTCGTTTCGGGCATCGGCAAGGCTCTCATCCTCAACCCCATCTCGGCCGCCTTTGCCCTTCTCGCCTTTATCCCGGCGCTGATCTCCATCTGCTCCAAGGGCTGGCGCTTCACCAACGTCGTAAGTTGCTCAGGATGCTCTAGCTTGTTTGCACAACTGGACTGACCCCTTCAGCTCACCTGGCTCTTCCTCCTCATCGCCACCATCTGCGCTTGGGTCTCGTTCATCATCAACATCATCTTCGCGGCCCTCACCAAGAACCGCGTCAAGAAGCAGACCAACGGCAACTTTACCGCCAAGTACGGTAACGCCGTCTGGATCTCGCTCGCCGGTGCCATCCTCATGACCCTCGCCATGACCCTTGCCCTCTTCGGTGCCATCTGCTGCATCAAGCGCGAGAAGAAGGTCGAGGTCCACGAGGACCGCCACGACCTCGAGGCCCACGCCGCCCGCGGCAACCACTCGCTCGAGGAGACATCTTCGGGCGAGAAGTTCCACGCCGACGGTACCCCTGTCGAGACTGTCCCCAAGAAGAAGTTTGCCCTTCCCTGGGGCAAGAAGAAGGCTGAGACCTACGAGGTGCACCACTAAGTGCGCGTCTCCTCTTGTCCCATAGAGAGAGAGACTGGCCGCTCTCTGCCTTCCTGGTACCTCACAAAATATCCCTCCTAATGTGTCCACGACGTCTCATGCAACCCCTCACGACCAGGCCTGGTCGCCTCCGCATTCCACCTCCTACTCGGCGGCGCGCGCTCTACGCACGCCACTTGATCCTTATAGTCTCGTCCCCCCTATACTCGCGATATACACGGTAATCTGGGGGTAATCGCCCCATCATGCATTCACGTAACTGATGTGCTGCTGCACTCGGCGTCTTGAGGGTGTGGATCTTATCTGCTGCTGCTATCTGCACCGCATTGAGGGTGTTTCAGTTCCGGCGGATATCGTGGGCCACGGAGGTGTTTGTCATGGCGCATCGGTCAGCGGGCCGCTCGGCGTGGACTGCCCACCCGCGTCACCAGTCGCCGAGGCGGCTCCGGCGCGTACGGCGCGTCCATCGGTCCCGCGCGAGCACGACCTGGGGCCGATTTGTCAAATGGGTGGCGCCGATTTCTGGCAGTCACCAGCTAGGCTCTGCTGCACGCGGCCCTACAACCAACGGAGACCAACCACCTGGAGCCATGGAGACGTAAAGCATACAACGTGACGGACGAGACAAGGACTAGACAAAAATATAACCCAGAACAAGAAGAGAAGGAGGAGGGAAGCGAGCATGGAACCCGATAGGTGGAAAAATGAGAGTCGTGACACTGTGGGGAGTCAGCAGTCTGCTGGAAAGCGTCAGAACAGCAGCAGCGCTCACGTACTGAGATCATCAGGTGGTGGAGGGAGGGAGGGAGGGCCGGGGTGGGGACAACAGTGCAGAGCGGCGCTCGGATGCAGCTCGCGCGTTACGGACAGCGGCCCGTGCTCGATACTTGCTTGTGCTCCACGGTGGGTTTTGCGCCTTGGGCGGCGGCGTTGCGGCATCGCGGCGTTGGCGGACGGGTTCCGGCGTGTTGCTCGCGTTGTACGTGGGGCAATGTCTCGTCTGCTCCATGCTCGTCGCGTCCGGCGTCACCGGAAGCCGCGAACCAAGCCGGGTCTCAGGGTTGGCCGCTGCGCCAAACATCCGGGATATGCGAGGTTTGCGCAGGCGGGCGCGAGTGTCCTGCAATGCAGCTGGGCGGGCAGGCGAGGTGGCCGATGAGCTGGAGAGAGTCAGCAGGTCAAGACACATATAAGGAACCTACTGTCAATTGTGTGCAGACTGCAGGTGCGGTTTCCGGGATGTTGGCGACAGCGAGGGTTCACCGGTTATGGAATGTCAGGATGCGCCGTTTTGCCTTTGCGAGCTTCGGCGCCGCGGCCGGGGATGCCTTGGGCGGGCGCGAGCATGTTCAGGCCTCCGCCAGTGAGCCCGAGGGCCGCCGATCCAATGACTAGCACCGATATCTTCCGTCCGGTCGCCAGCGGCGACGAGAATCAAAATATCCCGCGCCTCATTCGCGCATGACCGTCATCGCCGCGACGGCCTTGCCGAACACGACAGTGAGCTCCTTGCTCGCGTGTCCCGCAATGACCTTTGACGCGCGCTGCACGACAAACTTTGACAGATACAGGGCCACGAAGCGGCTCTGGCTGCGGGCCAGGTAGCGCGCTACGACGAGCGAGAGCCACTTTGTCGCGCGCGACGTGAGGAGCTTGCTCGTCTGCTGCGTGAGGCTCTTCTGCGCCGTCTTGGCGAGTACGCGCATGACCTTCTCGGTGATCTTGGCGCGCGCGGTGGCGGTGGGCGATACGGGGAGCATGCCGCGGTGGGGGTGTGGGGGAGAGAGAGAGGGTGGAGTATGAAAGTGGTGGTAGTGCAAGGATCCAGGTTGATGGTCTCTGCAGGGGTGGTGGTGGCTTGTGGCTAGCGCTGTTGCTGTTGCCCGTCGCGTCCAATGTTGATCCATTCCGGGGTTAATGGTTATTAGAAACATTTCCTAATAGTCACCACGTGACATAACACTTTGTTTCTAATCCCCTGCGGAGACGACCTGAAACTCCGCGCACCTCCGAAAAGAAAAAGTCCGCTTTGTCAACGGGAAAAGGCTTACTCTACCTACATGAGCTCGGCGTCCTCTGTTTCCATCTCGTTCTCTATACCCCCACCTCGTCCAAAAGCACCGCAATGTTCGCCCGTATCCGCCCCGCCGCCCGCACCCTCCGCTCCGTCCGCGCCTACAGCGCCACCCCCGTCGCCTTCCGCGCCGCCCAGGCCGGCCGCGCCGGTGCCCGCCAGCAGACTGTCGACGAGCAGGGCGGCAAGATCCTCCTCATGACCTTCGGAGCTGTTGCCGCGCTCGTCGCCGCCGGCAAGACCGTCGTCGAGCACCGCGCCGGCCACGTCCACCCCTCCGAGCCCAAGGAGGAGGAGGAGACCCCCGAGGAGGCCTTTGACGAGGTCGCTGAGGCGGACGCCGAGGTTGCTGACAAGGTCACCGACGCCGTTTCTGGTGCCGTCTCTGGTGAGTCACCCGTGGTGTTTTCATTTGGTCGGCGGGGTAGTGGGCAGTTGGTTGTTGTGCTTCCGTCTAAACCGCGACGGCAGCTTGCGGTCGCGCCTGGCCTGTCTGGCCAGGACCGGTCGTGGACGACCCGGTCAACAGACCGGCACCGCGGCTCGGGAGCACAACAACAACAAGCCCCGCTCCACTCCACCCACCCGCACCCTGAGAACCACTGGTGCTGACAAACAACAGCTGGCGCCAAGGCCGCTCTCACCGCCATCGAGGAGTCGGTCGCCGCCGTCGACGCCGAGCTCGAGTCGCTCGTCAACGCCGCCGAGGCCGCGCTCGGCATCGCCGCCCCCGCCGCCGCTGCCGCCGGCGCCCTCCCCGACCCCAGCGAGGCCGCCAGCCAGGGCGCCTTCAACGAGGAGACTGGCGAGATCAACTGGGACTGCCCGGTGAGTTGAGCATGGAGGAGGTGTGTGGTGTGGTGCCGAACGGGCCGGCGTCCCGGACGGCATTGCATGCCGAGTACCGAGTCGTCGTGGAGATGCCTGGTGTCAGTGTCCCCGGGCCCAGCTCGCCACGGCACGCACCCGCGCACCCAGATTCCACCTATCGCTCCTTGCCTCGATCTGGATATCGCTAACGCGCAGTGCCTCGGCGGCATGGCCCACGGCCCCTGCGGCGAGGAGTTCAAGGCCGCCTTCTCGTGCTTTGTCTACTCGGAGGGCGAGCCCAAGGGCATCGACTGCGTCGAGAAGTTCAAGGGCATGCAGGACTGCTTCCGCCAGCACCCTGACGTGTACGCCGAGGGTGAGTGCGAGCGAGCGAGCGGGCAGAGTGGCTAGCGCAGCGGGCCGCACAGCAGGTAGTGCCGTGGCAGCGGGTGCGCAGTGCGTGCCGCGCACCGTAGCTAAGCTACCAAGTTCTTACCACCAGCTGCTAACGCGCAACAGAGATCGAGGACGACGACGAGGCCCAGGCCGAGGTCGCTGCCGCCAAGGAGGAGACCAAGGAGGAGAAGTAATCTTCCACCCAACCACCCAGTTAAAAGCATAGACCTACATGCATATTTTGCACCGCTTATACAAAACCGCAAGACACGGTGAGGGCATCGGCAGGGGGTTGGAGGCTCGGATACTGAGGGATGGCAACGGACATGGGGATGCTACTGACGGACACTGATGCTACTGACGGACACTGATGCTACTGGACACACTGGCGGCTTGACTCAAACGCTTGCTGCTGACGCTTACTGTTTGCTGCTTCTGACGATCCCGACACGGACGCTCTCCCTACCTTGTGCGCTGCGGGACAAGCCCCTCGGCCGGCTTCCAGTTGAGGTCCCACCGCCACTCGTCGACGTCGCGCACTTGTGCCGCGGGCGCGTTGTTCCACCCGCGCACGCCCGGGGTGTGGATACACAGCGTGCGGAGCGGCGAGGTGGACACCCTGTCGCCGTCGCTGTTACGCATGGCGAGGCGGTACGCCTTTGCCGCCGCGCGCGAGCCTCCGCACGCGGGTACGGTCGCAACGTACTCTGTCGCCGGGTCGGGGTCGAAGGGAAGGTACTCTGGCGGCGTCGGCGTGAGCCAGATGTCGAGCTCGTCTGCCGAGAGAGTCGACCAGTCCCCTGTTTGCTGGAGACTGGTTTGTCGCGCACACACTTGCTCGAGCTCAATGTGCGTCACGCCCAGGGCGTGCGCCTGCTCGGCCACTTGCCGCGTGAGGTAGAACGTGTAGGTCGATTGGTCCTCTGCCGTCTCGCCAATGATGCACTGCAAACAAGTCAGAGCTAGAACGCGGCATTAGTACAGCTCAAAACTCACGTCGGGAGGAATGCCAAACCACCTGTTCGGCCCCGGCGGGCCGCCTTGCAACTGACAGATGCCGACGAAAAAGCGCCACCAGCAGTCGGCGGGCTCGCGGTTGCCAAAGTTGCCGCGGAACTCGAGCCAGTTCTGGTCGCCGTCGTGCACGATGCGGCGCGCGCTGTCCGGGCCGCTCCAGAACTGGATCGGCACGACGTGGTTCTGCGTGTCCCACAGCGCTCCCCGGTCATCGGCCATGTCCACCAGCGCCCACAGGTTGAGCAGCTGCTGTCAGCTTGCAAATCAAAGACGATAGTTGGGGGAACGGAAAGAGGCAACCAGTCGGTGCTCGGCGGGGTTCTGGACTCACTTGCGCATACACATGCCTGCCAGGCGTCGGCCACACGCCGTGGCTCCCGCTCGCAACGTACGCGATGGGTCTGTCGTCCTCGGTGCGCTCGACTTCCTCCCAGAGGTACGTTCCCGCGCTGAAGGCGCCGCCCGAGTGCGTGTTAAAGTCGGCCGACTGGGCCACGCCGTTGACGGTGCGCATACGGAAGCGTTCCCAGTCGGTCACATCTGCGTGTCAGTTCTCAAGAGGAAGAGGAACTCACGGTTGCCCAGGAAGCCGAGCGAGCCGACCTCCTTGCCAAGGTTGTACGGGTAGAACGTCCAATACCAGAGGTCCTGGCGTGAGCTGATTTCTGCGTCAGGTCGACTCACAACTACGCCCCGCCCTTGGTCGACCCAGAAGCCGTACAGCTCGTCATGTACGCGGCCCCGCCCGTCCGGGCCCATCTCCAGTGCGCCGTCCTGCCCCGCTGGGCCGTACAGGAACTCGCCGTCGGGGGGCATGAGGGGCTGCCCGTTGTGCGGGCCGTCGAGGGACAGCGACTGGTCCCGTCCGTTGTTCGGCAGATCGCCGAGGTGCTCGAGAGAGAAACTGTCTCGGTCCTGAGCGTGTCAGTCGTGTGTCCTGCGTATCGGGCACTCCGGCGGAGCGAGTGTAGGGAACAGCGACCGTGGGGATGCTTCTCGCATCTGGTTTTTGGCAGGGAAAGATGCGGACAGAACGCTATGTCCCCTGATTTCCCCATTCCGAGAGCCCCTGCGGGGGTAGTCGGACGAGACGGACATGACGACGACCACGGCAACGACGACGACGGAGACTCACTGGGCGGAATATTGTTCCATCATCATGTTCCACATACGCGTAGTGGTCGAGCATGTACTTTACCGAAGAAGGGTAGTACCTCTCGGTTGATCTGGCGTCAGTTCTGGAAAGCCCACGTCAAGAACTCACGCAAGCTTCAACACGGGCGCGTACTTGTTCAGCAGCGCGGCCATCTCCGCCTTGCGCTCGGGGGTCGAGCCGCTGTCAGAGGTCGTGTTGACGTTGTCTGGAATACGAAAGGGGAGCTGCTGCGTGTTCTGTTCTCTCCGCAGCGCGCGTCGGGCGTCTCCGTCGGGAGGGAGCACTGCGGCGCTCGCGACGGATATCGCGAGAGCGAGGAGGAGGATGGAACGGGTCTGCGGGAGTGAGTGGTGTGTTCTGTGTGTCTGGAGTGGCAATGCACCTACCATCTCTGTGCCATGCCCCGCAAGAGGGTAGAAGGTCGATGATGATGATGATGAGAAGAGAGAGATGGGTGGTTGTGGGTGGGTGTCTGTCCTCTTTCCCCGCAGTGGGGATATAGATTGAGATTGACAGTGGTGGTGGTGGTGGTGGCGTTGTAGTGTGATTACATAATATACTATATCCACCCATTCAATCCCCCCCGCACTGCCTTACGTCATCGGTCCCTGGCTGGGCGGCAATACAAGGACCACATTTCATTTATAAACAAGGTCTCTCTCTCTCTCTCTCTCTCTCCCCGGATGACTTTTAGCAACAAAGACCTTGTCCTTGTCCTCTTTTTCGTCTTTGCCATCTTCACCTCGCCCTTCTACCACCACTACAGGGCAAAAATGGACCTCATCACCATCAACGTCTCGGGCGACTACTCGCAGCGCATCAGCCCAGAACTGTGCGAAGTCTCGTTCCGCGTCGCAAAGGACTCGACAGACCTCAACGAGGCACTCGACACTGTCACAGAGGTCACAAACCGCATCTCGTCCCTCCTCAAGGACCTCGCTCCCCACAAGGAGGAGGCCACATCGGCCACCCTCGCCCTCGAGGCCGAGCCCCCTATTGTTGACGGTTTCCCCGTCACAAAGTGGAGTGTCCAGCGCATCCACAAGTGGACGTCCCAGCAGCGCGTCACCGACTCGACCTCTGAGCAGCGCAACGGGGGAATGGCCGCCGCCCAGTTCACCTCCACCACCACGTACCGCGACGAGACCCGCCACTTTGTCCACACCACCATGAAGGCCACCTTCCACGACTTTGACAAGCTCGAGGAGTTTGTCGGATCCATCTCGGTAAGTAGACCAGGGAGCCGGGTGGCAAAACGAGGCCGAGACGGGCAAGGATAAAGGATCAGGAGCTATTAAACATCCGTTGGGAAGCTCTCACTGACTCGCAGCGCGAAGAGGCAGTCAACGTCGAGGACCTCTCCTGGAGCGTCACCAAGAAGACGCAGAACACGTTCACATCCGCGATCCGCGCCGGCGCCGTCAAGGACGCGCTCACCAAGGCGCGCGACTATGCCGCGGCCCTCGACAACCGCGGTGCCAACCTCAAGGTAGTCGAGATCAACGACCGCTCCGGTGGCGCCCCCATCATGTACAAGTCGATGCGGGCCCCCGCCATGATGAACATGGCCATGGAAAGCGCTGGCGGTGGCCAGCCCCGTGTCTCGTTCGAGCCCGAGCCCGTCGAGGTCTCGGCTGGCGTGGAGCTCAAGGTCACTGTTTAGGACGCGAGCGAGAGACTAGACACGTAATCCCCGAGTAACGAATCCCAATACTGGACGACACGACGCGGCAGGACAACTTCATAGTTACTTCCATAGGACATGGATGCTGTAGATAGAGCTCGCGCTGACGAGGACTGACGGCGACGACGTGGAGCGGCACACTGACATGTCTCGACATCGGGGAGCGCGCGTGTGTGGGCCGCTGGCTCTGAATAGCGCAAAGGGTCGAACGCCATGGCAAGATTAACGTTATTGGACTAGCGCGCTAGCGCACCGCCACTGACCTCCACCACATGTGGCGAACTCACCACCCCCACATGCCGATGCGGGCTGCGGCCACACGTGCACACATCGGCACTCAGCACTCGATACACTCAACAGGGAAAAAACAATGCAGCGTCGAAGCCGGCCTCTGCGTCCCATGTGGAGAAAGCTCAGGAGCCCCCGGATACCAAAAACGAAGGCCCTTGCCCGGATTTGAACCGAGGACCACTCCCAGCTTAAGAGGCACTCTGCCACCCTAAGAGAGTATGATAGCCACTACACCACAAGAGCCCTTGTGTATGCAGTCCGTGCGGTGCTGCCGCCAGCCCTCAGTGTCCGCTGCCCCTCTCTGGATGCTGAGGGAGAGGCGGAAAGCAGGGCGAACGTCGACGACGAGGGTTTGCCGCCGTGACTGGCCTCAGACAGCGCGTCGGACAGCTCTGGGGATCGTGGAGCTCCTCTGCGACACGTCATGCCCTCTTCTCCGGCTCGTTGTGCAGTAAAAAGCCTAGGTGCGACAGGGATTTGAACCCTGGCGGCTGACGCCAAATGATGACAAGCTTCAGCTGTTCGAGACGAACAGGCAATTCTAATCATTCCCCTTAACCACTCGGGCATCGCACCGGACTGATGGTTGCGCGCAGCGGGATGCTGGGGAACGACTGCCCAGCGGGCCAAAAGAGGTTCCGGCCAGCGACGGGTCATAGCTGGGGTAGAGAGGTGAGACAGGTGGAGGCGAAGGACAATGCGCGTCAGGCCGCCTGGCAAAAACGATGGAACAGGTGCGACAGAGGTTTGAACTCTGGAGGCTGACGCCAAATGATTGCGCTGCTCGCGACCAGCATGGCCGCGGCGTTCAAGTCATTCCCCTTAACCACTCGGGCATCGCACCGGCTGCCAGTCGGTGGGGGCCTGTGTGCTTGGCCCAGATCTCCTGGAGCACATGTGGAGAGTGGGAGCGCAAGGTAGGTGTGAGGGGCGTCTCCTTCCGGAGGCACTGCCACACTGCTGCGCGTCGCGCAACTTGCTCGTGCTGTGCGGCTGGAGCGAGCATCTGCCTGACACTCTGGCGGCGGCGTGCCACAGAGATCGGCGTCTGGCAAGTGCCACAGACTAGACACACACAGCACACGTGTAAAACACACAGTCACCGACGATCGCACTTTGCTTTACACACGCCACGCACACACAGTGACGCTGGGTCCAACACATTCCCTTGTTTCCTCGTTCTCTCTTCTCTTTCTCATTCTCCTCCATCCCTCTCTCTATCTATCCTTCCTTCTTTTCAACCTTCTCCACTCCCTGCCCAACACAAACCACCATGACCATCCGCCGAGAGCCCACTCTCGAGCACCCGCCCCCCTACGGCGTTCCCGACCTCACCAACCTCGTCGTCGCCGGCACCTGTGGCGGCGACGCCCTCGACCTCAAGACGGTCCCTCTCACCGCCGCGCACTACGAACAGAGGGACCGTACTCTCAACGCAGCCATCTGGAAAGTCCTCCCTGTCGACCACTTCCAGCTGGGTATTTTTGGAGCCATCAACATGGAGACCGACCTCCTGAACCAGTCCTATGCGTCAGTGCCTGCGACCGCCTCCATTGTCTGAGAGTTTCCACTGACTTGCCCAGGGTCAAGAGCACTGCGCACGGCGTCTACACCCCCGAGTCGATCGCAAAGGTTGCTGTCGCGCACGAAAAGTATCGCCTTGTCGCCAACTTTATGACTCTGGGCGCGCTCTGTGCCGCTACCATGTTCCTGGGCCTGCGGGGCATTAACGGACGGCCGCACCTCATGACATCTGCGGCCACTCTTGCAGACCGGAAGGACTCTGCCCAAGTCGAGGCTCTCCCCGCCCTCGTGGAGCGTCTCACGGCTCAGAAGGAGAAGGGAAACAGGTATGTCTCCGGTCCCGGTCACTAGGTGCCACATATACTGACATGGTTCTACAGGTACTATCTCTCAGGCAACTACCGCGTGGCGTGTGTCACCTACCTCCACACGTTGATCGACCTGTACCCTTGGGTCGCCACGCCCTTCCTCTTTTCCTTCACCGATGCCGCAAAGTACGGTGTTGCCAAGCTGTACGTCCGAGCCGCCGTAGGCGCAGTGGTGCTCCGAGCTGACCGGCCCCAGCGAGCAGGCCCTGTGGCTCAACATTGCCCAGTCCTTTGTCCGCATCGGCGAGGGCGCATTCGGCAACTTCCTCCAGAACGCCGCATTCTGCAACAGGGCCGTGATGCAGATGCGCTACGCGTCGTGCCGCTCCATGGCCAAGGCGAGCCTGCGCTACGCCGAGATCACCAAGGCCATGCTCAAGGACACGTCGCTGCCCCTCCACCCGGGCATGACCGCCGCGCAGCTGCACGCCGTCGCGCCCCGCCTCGCGCAGGAGGAGGTCGTCCGCGGTACCGTCGCATATGTGCTCCTAGGGCCCAACCGCAACGACCACGCGGCCAACGAGGACGTCTGGGCGCACAGTAACTGCGTCGTGTCGCACTCGGGCTGCGGCATCGCGCTCGAGCTCGAGCTCCTCCCGCCCACCACCACGACCTGGTACGCGCTCAAGCCCAAGGGCACGCCGGACAGCCAGGCCCTCTTTGTGTTTGGCGGCGACATGTAAGGCAAGTAGCTCCCGGCAGTTTGGAGAGAAAATAGCGATTCGGGAGACGAGCTGCGGCGGAAAGAGTCAAAATGTAGATATGAAGGAAGGAATAGGATTGGTGGTGGCAGAGATACAATACAATGGGGAGAAGTATGCGCATGTAGTGCTCGAGTGCATACAGGAAGGCTGCAGTGGGATTGCACACCCACATCTTGAGGACCCGGGGATCTGCCACCCCTCCACAGGCCTGTAGTGGTTCCATTGCGCTTCCACCAAGGACTGGGGGCGACCGAGTGCCACACCACACTGGGGGGCCAGTATCCAACGCTGGTGATCAATGCCACAACGATGGATGGATCGGCTGTGTAGACACCCACAGAGAGAGAGAGAGAGAGAGTACACGTGTAGTACCACGGACCCAGAGCACACCACCGTAGTGCCACAGTCCAGTCATCCCCTCTTCACTGCCACACCTTCCCTCCCTTCCTTTCCTTTCGTCTTCTCTTTTTCTGCTTCTCTTCTCACCTCCATCGTCAAGACATCATCGCCCACCACCATGACAGTCCGCGGAGAGGCCACCCTCGAGCACCCTCCCAACTATGGCGCTCCCGACCTCACCAACCTCGTCGTCGCCGGCACCTGTGGCGGCGACGCCCTCGACCTCAAGACGGTCCCTCTCACCGCCGCGCACTACGAACAGAGGGACCGTACTCTCAACGCAGCCATCTGGAAAGTCCTCCCT
>PQXP01000441.1:0-20748 GCA_002973495.1 Apiotrichum akiyoshidainum | reverse complement strand
GGGGGGGGGCGGGTGGATGATGGATGCTGACGACGACCACCAAAACAGAGACACACCCTGGCGTGGGTGGGTGGGTGGGTGGGTGGGTGCCAGCCAAACGAGGCGTTCAGGTTCAGGATCCGAGACCTGGGCACCCCCGGTCCAAATTGGGCACAGCTCTCTCTCTCTGGCTTTGTTTGTCTGGTGCCTCCTCCTCTCTCTCTCTGCCACATGCATATGAACGGAAAGTGACGGAATGGAAACATCTTCTCCTCCTGTTATGCATTCGTGCGTGCTCCCTTTCTCTGGGAATCATTCACTCCGCGTCGCGTTCCCCTTGCAGAGGGAGGGAGGCAACCGCCTCCGACCTCGCCCCCAGGCAATGTTTCAGCGCAGAGACAGACCGCAGCACGCGCACACGCCCAAAAGGTGACAGTGGACGGAGACTTTTTTCTTACTGTTTTTCCAGACCGCGTCCGCTCCAGAACGATCAGCAGCAGAGGGGAGCGAGGAGCCGTATCACATCCATACCTATCACGCCGGCACACAGCGGAAGATGGACTGCTCGCGCGCGCGCCCGAATCACGTCTTTCATCTCCGAGCTCGATCGCAGCGCTGCGACTACCCCGGACGCGCCGGACGCGGGTCGCGCGCGCAACGTGGCGGTGTCGCAGTGGCAGCTGATTGATTGTCCACATCCAGTTTTGGATCAAAGTCTATCGTACGGCATGCACGGAACACTGAGCATGTGGACGGACACAGGCGAGCGAGGTAGTGCGCAGTCAGGCAGTCATCTCCACAGCCTCCTGGACGCGGCCTCGAGTGTCGGCTGGGCCTGTGCTCTTGCCGTCTCTTCATGCCTGCAGGTAGGGCTTGCCGGCTTCTCTCCGCACCCGTGTTCTGTGCGCTTCCCACGACTGTGCCTTCCCAGTTCCAATTCAGTCGCTGCGGCTCGCGATGGGAACCAGTGCAGCAAACGGATGTACACGAGCCTTCGGGACGAGCAGTCTGCCCGGCCCCGGCCTCGCAGCTGTGCTGCCAGCAACCCTACAAGCCTGCAATCGACAAATGTCTCAGTCGCGCAGCGGCAGGCGTCCATCCGGCCGGCCGGCGGCTGTGTGCGATCGCCCACCCCGGCGTCCGCCCACGGAAGACTGGTGGGAGTGGGGGGTGACACCTCGCCGATGCCCGGCGTGGGGGGTTTGCAGAAGCGGGAACGAAGAAAAAGGCGGAAAGCGGACAGCAGCAATGTTCGTCCGGTGGTCGACGCACGCTTGCGAGGCAGGCAGCGATCAGGTTTGGCGGGCCGACGAAAACGCCCGGGGGGAGCGGGGCGTGGTGGGGCTTCGGCGACGGGCACCGGCGGGTACCGGCGTGGCCGGCCGTACAGGACAGCCGGGGATGCGTCGACTGTACAGTATATGCGCTCCTCAATTGTCAGCTTTGGCTCGCCCAGGATGCATGGAAAGGGACGGGCGCGGCGGTGGGCGCAGCCTGCGTGGCTGGCCAGGCATGCTGGGGAGCTGGGCGCCGAGCGTGCTTGTTTGGTGCACGTAGGTTGCGCGGCACGGACAGGGGGTGGGAAGACCGTGGCGGAGCTGGTCTGAGCGCGGGGTTCAGATCACGGCGCCACATGACACTGCCTCATGCCTGGACCGGCTGCGTCTCGGCCTGACACGGCGGCGTGCTGGGCTGCATCGCCTCTCTTGGCGCAGTGTCTATCTGTGTCATTGCTCGCGTTCCGCCAGACTGCTGACAGTCAGGCAAGGGGCGACTGGCCGACCTTGTCCTGACACCGGATACGCAGTACGCAGGGTGCGGGTGCCGAGGGGGGCGTGACGTCATGTCATGGTAACAGCGAGCACGACAAAAAGATTCAGCAGTTTTCTCTCATGACTGAATAATGGAGAAGGAAAGAAATTCGAACTCGGGTCTTGCGGAAGAGCTTCTGTGGTATTTGGTAAAAGACAAAACACTAATAAGCGATTTACCCTATCCGCACCCGAGGTATTTTCATTGTTTTTTGGATGCTCATATACTCGCGCACCAGCAATGGTCGGGGACCCCGCCGAACATGGATGCCATCTTGGTCATCTCGGACACCAGAGGGTGGGCTGCTGTTGACAACAGAACATGCTTATCAGCATACGCCGCGCCCTCGCCCCCTCGTCCCCGCTCCGCTTTCCGCTCGCCCGCACGCTCTCCTCGCCCTCGTACCGCCCGTCCGCCATGCCGCAGGTCGCCGTCTGCCAGATCCGCTCGACCAACGACCCCGCGCACAATCTCGCCGTCTCCGCGTCCGTCGTCCGCGCCGCCGTGCGCGCCGGCGCCACGGTGCGTCTCTGCCCCCCTAACTCTCCTAACAGCAGGCGTGCTTCCTCCCCGAGGCGGCCGACTTTATCGCGACCTCGGCGCAGGAGTGCCGCGACCTGTCGTTCCCGCTCTCGGCGCACCCGTACACGCTGGGCCTGCAGGCGCTCGCGCGCGAGCTCGCCATCACGATCTCGGCCGGTGTGCACGAGGTCCCCGAGGAGCACGAGGACGCGTCCGAGCCAGACGGCAGCATCCGCGTGTTCAACACGCACGTGCTGATCGCCCCGGACGGATCCCTCGAGGCGCGCTACCGCAAGCTGCACCTGTTCGACGTCGAGCTCGCGGCGCCGCCGCACGCGGACGGGACGCCGGCACCCCCGAAGCGGACCGGCGAGAGCGACAGGATCATCCCGGGCACCGAGATCGTGCCGCCGGTGGCCGTGCAGGGGCTCGGCAACGTCGGGCTCGAGATCTGCTACGACCTGCGCTTCCCCGAGCTGCACGTCGTGCTCACGCGCATGGGTGCCGACATCCTCACGTTCCCATCGGCATTCACGCTCCGGACCGGCCGGGACCACTGGCGTGAGTGCTCCGGGTCCTGGGGCCACTGGCCCCAGCGGCGCACTCGGCCCGCTGCCGCCATGTCACGCACAGCTGCCACGAGCATTAACACTGACACTGACGCCCAGCGACGCTCTGCCGCGCGATCGCGATCCAGTACCAGGTGTACGTCCTCGCGTCGGCGCAGTGGGGCGCGCACAACCCCGGGCGCTCGAGCTGGGGCGAGTCGCTCGCGTTCGACCCGTGGGGCCGCCCCCTCGGCCGCCTCCGGAGCATCGACGAGGGCCACGGCGAAGCCGAGGTCGAGGAGACGTACAACACCGGCGGCGAGTTCTTCCTGTGCGAGGTCGACACGGGCGCCGTGAGGTGAGTCGGCCGCCGCGCCGCACGCCAGGTTGCGGCATCTTTGTCTGCTGTGGCGCCATTCTGCTTGGAGCTGACGCGCAGGGAGACGAGGAAGCAGATTCCGCTCGCGATCCAGAAGCGCGCGGACATGTACGGCGTCGTCGGGCTGTCGCTGCCGGAGAACAAGGCCTAAGGCCGTGGAGGAGCCGTATGGACTGGTATTTGGTTGCACCGATGCGCCCCGCTCTGCCCTTTAATGGCATTATTCATATCAATACAGTATAACCTATTACTACCACATGCTTGCACGCGTCTACAGTATGCCCGTTCGTGATTCTTGTCTTCTACCGGACCGTCGGCGTGGCCGGGCGGCTCGAGTCGAGCTTTGTCGCGGGGTTGAGCGAGAGGTCGTTGAAGCAGTCGCCGACGCTGTCCACCTCGGCGGGGATGACGCGCGCCATGCGCTCGTGGAGCGTGTCGAGCGTGAGCCCACACGCGCAGTCCATCCACTTTGACTTTTCGTCCGACTGCAAAAAGYGSKTCTCGCACTCGGGGCAGGTGCCCGAGGGCCCAAACTCCTTGAGGTCGTGGCGGGGGTGGAGGAGGGCCGTGAGCTCGCACGCGCGGCAGACCTGGTCGTTGGGCTGCAGCTTGCACGTGTTGCAGTGCTCCTCGGCGGCGGCCAGCTTCTGGTGGTCCTCGTACGTCGGCAGCGCAATGTTCTCGGGGATGCAGCCGCACGAGGGGACCGTGACGGGCTTGTCGATGCGGAGGAGGCGCACCGGTGCGGGCATGTTCTTTGGGATCGGGTGGCCCGTCACGTCCAGCCCGTCGACAGAGTAGTACACCTCGACGACCAGCTTGTGCGACACGACAATCGGCGTGATAATGCCCTCGAGCGTCGACGGGCGGCCAGTCTCGTCGTTGGGCAACCGACCAATACCCGACATGTGGATGCTGCCCGTGTCGCGTCCTCCCGCCCCCTTTCCGCGCCAGAGGGCCGGGTGCCCGCGGCCGGCACCCCTGTTGGGCGGCCGCTGGCCCTGCTCGTACACGACAAACGGGGTCATGGTGACGATCGGCTGCCTGTCGCCGTCGCAGTCGCGCGGCGATGTGAGTGCTGCCGTCTGCTCGAGAATGACGCGAAAGTAGAAGACTGTGACCCTGGGGTCGGGGTCCGGCATGTTGATCGTCGTCTTGAGCAATGCGCACACGGTCCACACGTCCGACAGCATCACGCAGTCAAACACCCCGAGAGCGGGCACCTCGCCGGTGCGGCGGAGATCGAGCGCCGTCACGTTGCCGTCTGGGTCCGGGTTGTAGATTACGCACACGCAACGGTTCGCTGTCACTGTGCCCTTCATCCACGGAATGTCCTCGTCTGCAGACGTCACCGGGTCGTTCCAGGACACGGTCATGATGGGGCGAATGTTGATCTCTGGCGGGCCGTGGTCGTCGCTGCCGCCGCTGGGCGTCGACGTTCCCGACGACGACAGGCTGGAACGCCGCCGCTCGCCATCGATCAGCCAGTGCTTGTACGCCCAGTATCCTGCCGAGCCGGGGTTCTCGTCGACCGACGCGATCGACGGCGTTCCCGGGCCCGTGCTCATCAGCCCGTCCACCTCTGCGATGAGGGTGATGCGAATATCGCCCGTCGAGTGAATATCAAACGGCGCGAGAGAATACGGCACATGGATGCCGAAACGGAACCTGGGCAGTTAGCGCCAGCTGGGTGGAGCTTTCGGCCGAGCAACCAAGCAAGGGGGCACTTGCACTCGCACTGGCACCTACCTCTGGACGCCCTCTTCGAGAATAATCGCGCCACGGTTCTCGATCGTGCGCTCGAACAGCGTGTCCTTTTCCCAGCCCCGGGTCTTGCCCATGTACAATCGCGAGACCTGGCGGAGACGGATGCGGATGGCGCGGCAGCGCTTGCGACCCGAGCCGCGGGGGACGTGGATTTCGAGCTCGCCGCTGAGCTCCTTTGTTGTGGCGTGGCTGAACTGGTCCGTATGGTGCATCTCGCGGGAGGGGCCGTGGTTCATCATGATCGCGCCGTGGTTTGACACGAGCAACCGCGCAGTCACTTCTGTCGCGGGAGCGGGCTTCTTGCCGTTCCGCGACGCCGGGCGCGAGCCGAAGAAGCGCATGCTGGTGAGGTGTGCGTGCCGGTGAGTGTGAGTGGGGAGTGTTGGTGGTGAGAGGTGCAGGTGAGAGAGAGAGAGAGGTGTTGTAGTGCACAACCGTGACAGTGCAGATGCAATGGAACACGAGAACAAAAGGCCTAGACAAACTGCGAGGGGACGTATTTGTATATCCAGTTGGTTGGTGGTGGTGCCTTTCGTCTTGGTTGACGCCTAACTTTTACATTTTGCCGCCAGAGTGATGCAGTCGGTGTCTCTGTTTCTCTAGTCAGATGATCCCCGCCTGCCAAACAGGAATAGCACGCAATACGCAAGGATGTACCCGACTGGCCACGCAACTGGCCGACCGACTGACTGCTCCACTGCATCATGCCGTAACCAGCCCCAACCTAAACCTGCCTTGCCCCGGTCTTCTGCGTTCTGCGCTGCGTCGCTGCAGACTTCGGGATCGACATCAACAGCAAAGAAACAGGAACGACAGGAAGAGTTGTCCGGCTCACCCATCCGTGTCGGATGTAGGCGCTGATTTCTGGCAGTCTCCTCGTGCTCGGGCTTCTTCCACCCCTGGCCTCCCCTGGACCGACTCGATACGGGGCCGCATGCCCTTAGCCGCACGCCTGGCATCCACGGTTATGGAAGATGTCTTTCTGTTGGATGCTGAATCAGCGCATCGAAAAAGAATGCCACAGAAACAGGCACAGGCTTATTCTTCTTGTGCTTTGCGACTCGACTTCAAAACACGACCCCGCTCCTATCAATCCGGGCAACCCAGCACAACACTGCACGTGTTGGGTCAAGGTTTGTCATCGTGTCGCAGTTCTGTTTTGTAGTCTGGGTGCACCCGTGGACTATGACTGCAACTGCGGCGGGCAAGTCGCCACTGCCGCAAAGATCATCCACGACTCCTGTCGGGTGATCTCCGATCCGAGTCGAGGGATCCTGGCTTGCTTTGTAATTTGCATTCACCACCATGAGGAGGCTCTGGACCAACCATGTCCAAGATCCCTGCTGTCACTGTTGCACTGTCGGCATTCATCATGCAGCGGCAGAGCAGAGCCGATAGCTTGGCTTGGCGCGACATCTGTTCCCAGGCCCAGGGACCAGTCACTGCAAATTCCAGACCACCCACACTGGGTCACATCCCCGAGTTGCCATTCCTGCCTGCAGGTCGCGCAGTGGAGGTGGACTGGTGCGGGCAACTCTGCGCTCGACTGCTTGTTCTATTCTCATCGATCTGGTTCTACCAGACGCACGGGTGACTGTGGCATCGACAGTGGAGGTCAGGAGTGGAATGTGAGATATGGCTGGGGAAAGTGCGACGCGTCGCTCGGCCGGTAGCCACATCGGCCGGCTCGACACGTCGCATTCGCCAACAGTGGCGTCCCGCGTCGAGTCGTCGAGTCGAGCAGTAATGTTGATGGCTGCCATGTTTGTTTTGTGGGGCTGCCAAGCGGCTGCGGGGGTGTGATATCGGGCAAATTGGAACCTGTTGCTGCCAGCGTGTCCGAGTATAAAAGTGTAACAGGTCAGGTGTCTGATGCCACTTGCCACATTCCATGACCCGGATCGCCGGAGCTTGTACAGCAGAGTCCAGTCAACTTGGGGTCATTGTTGGTCAGCAAAGCATCCTGGTCTGCTGATCACCAGTGACATCATCAGTGGCAGTGGCACCAGCGGATGGTCTCCAGAGAGAGAGACACTATCCCCCCATCTGACATTCCATGTATCGTGTGGCGGCAGCTGCTTAATGCTTCCAAGCGGTTGGTAATAGCGAGAGCGCTCCGAGCTAGGGCGTGCTGCGCTCTGTGTGTGTGTGTGTGTTGTCTCGCGCTCGTGGCGCATATTGGTCTCGTCGCTGTGCCAAAGCTGCCCCTCGCCATCGTTTCGGGTTCCGTCACCCCCTCTATGATCCTATCCCCCTGCACTAGCGGTTCACGCGCATCAGAGATGAACCCCATTGTCCCCCTCGGTCCAGCACCCTCGACAATCTCCTCGACATGATCGTCTCTCGCCTCCCTCCTTCCCCTCTCGACGATCCACCGTCGACCCCGTTCCCCCCCGGGTCTCGTTGTCGCCAATCTGTTTGTGCTGGTGGTGACCTTTGATCACCAGCTGATCACTCTGGAAACAAAACGAGGGAGAGCGAGGGAAAGAGCGTCGTTTCTTTCTACTGCGCACATCATTCCGCACTCGTCGCTCCCAACAGCCCCTCCCCCCGTCTTGTTCATCACCCCTGCTCACCACCAGTCACTCTTTCACAGCCACCCACTCTTCTTTCTCTCTACTCGTCTCCCCCATTATAATTGTCAACTCCCCCTCTCACTTCTCACTTTTCTTCATCTCTTGTGGCCTCACATCTTGTTCCTCCCACCTCCCAGCATGGGCACTTCTTCTAAATCCATCAAATCTCTCAGTGCGCGTTCTCTCACGCAATTTGACTGACACTCAGCGGATAGCGTCCGGAAGCGCGATGTTGCAAAGGAGCGCGAAGAGAACCGCGCCTACAGTGAGTTAGACCCACCAACCCTGCTGACGCAAGCCCTCTTCAACACGTCGCGGAACCGTTCCAAGAGCACAGCCAACCTGAGCGCGGCCAACCTCAACGCTGGTGTTCGCTCGCCTTCCCCCCGTCCTCAGCAGCAGCAGCAGCTTTCTTCGGCAGCCGCGTACCAGCAGGCTCACCAACGCGAGCCCCGCATCCCCATCCCAGATGCGCCTCTGCCCGCTCCGCGCACCCTCCCCAAGGTCTACGCGCACGACCACTACGTCCCGCCCGTGCCCTCTATCCCCGTCGCCCCACCCCATGGCCACCCGTTGGTGCGCATGTACCGCGACCGTGACCGCGGCCGCGACCACGATAGTCATCCCGACAGTGATTCCGACAAGCTGGCCGACTCGCTGGCCCATGGCCTCCAGCTGCGCCCTCAGCCACCGCCCCCTCCTTCCGCCAGCGTCAGTGTCGATGGCCACAGCAGTGTTGATCAGCCGCGCCGCCAGCAACGCGAGAAGACGAGCTCGCTCTTCTCGCGCGGCTCTCGCGCTTCCGCCTCCAGCTTTGGCACGTTCCGCTCGCGGACGTCGTCCCTTGCGCCCTCGGCGTACGACAGCCCACAGTCTGCCTTTGTCCCCCTCTCGCCCACCTTGGAGCATGCCCAGCGCGCATCGCCCGCAGCGGCCCACACGACCACTTTACGGAATGTGGCGCTCGCGGCTGCTGCCAATACCTCCGTCGCCGCCGCGCCCAACCCCTTCAGCACGCCCCCGCCCGGCGCTCACTCTCAGGGTGGGGCGGTGTACGCTGCGACGTACACCTTCCCGCCGAGCTCGTACACTCCGCCCGGATCGTCGTACTCTACCACGTCCCACTCGTCGACGCCCGCACTGACCATGGCGTCCTCGGTCGACCGCGCGTCCACGACTCCGGAAACGTCGTTCAGCTCCCGCGCCTCGAGCTCGGCGTACTCGCCCCCCGGCTCCGGCCCCGCGTCGCCATATGCTCCCGCAATGAACATGCCCACGAACGCGGCCCATCCCTCGCCCCCATACGGTTCGGCTCTGCAGTTAGCACCGAGCCCGGGCTACGACACGATCAAGATTGTGGCACACAAGCCCGAAGACGTTAACGCGGTCCGCGCCGCACTCTCCCATCTCCAGCTAACGTGGAGCCTCTACAACGAGCTCGGCCGCCCCGCCAACCTCGCCGAGGCCATCGATCGCCAGCTCGGCGTCGTCTCCCGCGCTGTCGACCGCCTCAGCGACATGCCGCCCTTTACCATCACCGTCCCTGTCGCTGACGGAGGGTAGGTGTTGGGCCTGAGTTATACCTCCTAACGCACAGTGGCTCGCAGTCGGCGTCGTCGAGCTCGTATCACTCGCCACTCACGTCCACGAGCATGCACCGCAGCGCTACCGATTAGCATCCTTTAGAGGCAACCCAACGCGTCCTGGACGTGATAGTATCCAACGCCCACCAATACCTACCCACGGACTATTCCTCCCAGACTCCCCATACCACTCTCCATCGCCCCTGTCGATACGGCTCCGCATAACTGTCAGTACCAGCACCACCACTCTGTGCCATCTCGTCTGGTCGTTCCGTTGGTCGCTCGAAAAAGCAGGTCGCAATGTTTGTTAAATGCATAATTGTCACAGCGCCAGCCTCTCCGCGAGGAAAGGGGTCGCAGGATCTCGAGTGATGGTGTCCGGGATCCGTAACACCTGCTCAGCGGCAGGCTGTCGTGGTGGTCGTATCATACGTCTGTCGATGGCGGGTGCGTCATCGGGTGTGTTGTTTGAGGGGTGAAATTAGCGGCGGCCGCCGCGAACGACGACGCGCTTCATCTTGGGCATCTTGTCCTTTCCTCCCTCTTCGGCGGACGGCGCGAACAGGCCCTTCTTCTTCTGCTCCTTCTCCTGCTCGAGGTCGCGCTTGATGGCCGCGACCGCGACGCCGGCCTCCGTGAGGGGCGAGTGGGGGGGCACGCGGTCCTCGAGGGCGGGGAACGGCCTGGGGGCCGAGGGCGCGCGGGTCGGGAGGCGGACGGGCGCGGCGGTCGCCTTCTGGTTCTTCTGGTTCTTCTTGTTGGCCTTGTTGGCCTTTTTGCCTGCGGCCTCCTTCTTGGCTGCGAGCTCGGCGTCGGTCGGCTTGGGCTTGGCGACGGCAGGCACGGGGACGAGCGTCGGGTTCGCGCGCTGCATCTGCGCCGAGAGCTGCGCGTACAGCTGTCCGCGGTTCGTAATAATCGGGTTCACGAAACGGCCCTCCTTCTCAATCTGCACCTTGACGCGGCCGGGGTTCTCCCAGTCGGCAGGGTGCGTCTTCTCCGGCTGCGGGGTCAGCTCCTTTCTGCAGCCGAGCGCGCTTGCAGCTGTATGCTACGCCAAGGTGCTACTCACCTCAAACACGCTGGGGAGGCCGAGCGCGGAACAGGCGCGCGCAATGTGGGCGGCCTGGGGCCACCAGAGCGAGTCCTTGCGCGCGACGCGGCGGCCGCCGGCGATGCTCGCCTTGGCGTCAAAGTAGAGCGGGTAGACGGTGTTCCAGCTGGAGTGTCAGTGGATGCGTCGCGCAGGCGCTCGTCCGATGCCTTGCCTGATCGTATCTCGGGTCACGTTCCATTGCCGGACACCCGATCGGACACCAGACACCCGGCTCTTGCACTCACGTCTTGTACACGCCGGGGTCGCCCGCGACATTGGCGCCGCTAAACTCCTTCTGGAGCTTGGCGATACGCTTCTCCTCGGCCTCCTGGAACTTCATCATGTCGCCCATGAAGCCGCCCATGGGCGTGTTGGGGTTCATGGCGCCCATGCCCGGCATGCCGGGGATGCCGCCAGGGGGGGGTCCCGCGGGGCGGACGTCTCCGGGCTCGTCGCGCTGGACCATCTTGCCCTTGTTGGCGCTCGGCGGCGGCGCCTTGGAGTTGGCGCCGTACTCGCCGCGGCCCTGCTCGGCCATCTTGCCAAAGTCAAAGTCGCCATCGTCGTTGATCTCCTCGAGCAGCGCGCCCTGCAGGCCCGTGTTGGGGAGGTGACGCGAGGACGAGGAGGGAAGGGGAATGTCCGTGTCGTCGTCAAAGTAGTCCTCGACAGTCGGCATGGTGGCGGTGGTGGTGCTGGTGCGGGTGCTGGGGGTCTGTGGTAGGTAAGGTATAAGGTATGAAGTGAAAGGTGATGGACGTCGACGAGCTCAGGAGCGGCTATCGGCATTCCTGGCATGGGGCCACACCGCTATCGCGGTCCGAGGTTACCACGTGGTATCTGCATGGCGGGAATAGTCGGAGATAATGACGTAGGTGGAGGTGGCAGCTGGCAGCTGCTGGATGGAGGCGATGGAGGCGCGTCTTGGAGGCAGCGCGGGGCAGATGTTACGCAGGCTCTCGCGTTTAGAGAGAATTAGAGTTGACTGCTGCTGCTGCATTGCAATGACGCCCCCCCCCCCCCTCTCTTGCTCTGCTACTTGCCACACCCCCTATGACAGTTGTTGCTATCATGCATTCGGCACCGTACGGCCGAATAGTGAGATGAGATCGCGATGCATACAATGGAATGGCGGCTTGTGATCTTGTCAACGGTCGACTGACTGGCTGGAGCCCCTGTGCCACGGCCACGGGTGTGCATTGGCCGGAATAGGACAGGACGGGCTGCTGCTGCTGCTGCTACAGTGGCGCAGTGCTTGCTGTCTCTTCGCACCGCTAATTGATGATTAGAAATGCTAATAATGCGATCGTATTTGGAGGTTAATTTGAATTAAAAACCCACCCTGTCCTAATAGACAACTGGCAGTCAGGGACAATAGCGTCAGTCTGCACCGTCAGCGCTGTCCTCTCCCTCCTCGTCAGTCGTCGCTCGCTCGCTCTCCTCTCTCTCCTCCTCCTTTCATTCCACCAAGATCGTGAACAGTAAACCACTCTTTCCTGTACCTCACCACCACCACCACCACCACCACTCCCCTCTACGGCCTCTACACCCCCACCCCGGCCTCTCCCCCTTCTCTCCCATCCCCTCCCTTCTCCATTCCAGTCGGGGGCCAACGCGTGGAAACTACCAGGTTACACGCAAGCTGCTTCCCCAGCTCCTCTATTTACACCACGGGAACAGTGCTCTCAACCGAACAGGTCTGGTCTGGATCTCGTCGATCCCCAGTTTCCTCCTCCTCGTCGCCCTCCACGCCTCCAAGCCCCGCGCCCAGCTAAGCCTGCATCCCCTACGGCCGCAGCAATCACAGCATCTCTAACCTCCGCACCACCCACCACGCCGTCGCCACTCCGTGCCAACCACAACCACGTCCCACCATGGCCTCTCCTACCACGCAGACGGCCAACGCCATTGCGGCCATCACAAACAAGTCCAAGATCCCCATCCCCGAGATTGATTTCACCCAGCACACGCTCGAGAATGGCGAGATCGTCAGCACCACCGAGCGCGTGGTCAAGGACGTAAGTTGAGACACGGACGCCGTCGACATGGCCGGTGCGCCGGTCGATGCGCTGGCAGCGTGCACAGCACGCCCCCGCCTGGCCAAACGCCGCTGCCGCGCGCCCCGCCGCTCGGGCGCAACCCACCCACATCCCTCAGGCCGCCCCGCTCCCAGCGTCCCCGTGCTAACCCCTCCTAGGTCCAGGCGCCTGCCATGTACCTCCCGACCGACGAGCAGTTCTGGTCAAAGAACGACAAGACCAAGCCCGACATTGCTTTCCTCAAGAACCACTTCTACCGCGAGGGACGCCTCACCGAGGAGCAGGCCCTCTACATTCTCCAGAAGTGAGTTACCATTACTCGGCCACGCCGGTCACTTCACCTGCTGACGCGGCAGGGGCGGTGAGATTCTCCGTCAAGAGCCCAACCTCCTCGAGGTCGATGCGCCGATCACTGGTACGTATTCCATGGCCTGCTTGTGCGACAGCTAACCGGTCTAGTTTGTGGTGATATCCACGGCCAATACGTGAGCGAAACAACTCGACGCCCGCTGACAATAGTACGACCTCATGAAGCTCTTCGAGGTCGGCGGCAACCCTGCTGACACCCGCTACCTCTTCCTCGGAGACTATGTCGACCGTGGCTACTTCTCCATTGAGGTGGGTTCTTGGGCTCCCGTGCGCGGAGCTAACCTCCCAGTGTGTTCTCTACCTCTGGTCGCTCAAGATGTGGTACCCCGACACCCTGTTCCTTCTTCGTGGCAACCACGAGTGCCGTCATCTTACCGACTACTTTACCTTCAAGCTCGAGTGCAAGCACAAGTACTCCGAGGCCGTGTACAACGCGTGCATGGACGCGTTCTGCAACCTCCCCCTCGCTGCTGTCATGAACAAGCAGTTCCTCTGCATCCACGGTGGTCTCTCCCCGGAGCTCCACACCCTTGACGACCTCCGTGCGGTAAGTAACAGAGCAACCCCGAGCTCACACCCTCGCTAACCCTCTCAGATCAACCGCTTCCGCGAGCCCCCGACACACGGTCTCATGTGCGACATTCTCTGGGCCGACCCGCTAGAGGACTTTGGCAACGAGAAGAACCCCTCGGAGAACTTTATCCACAACCACGTCCGTGGTTGCTCGTATTTCTTCACGTACAACGCCGCGTGCCAGTTCCTCGAGCGCAACAACCTGCTCTCGATTATTCGTGCCCACGAGGCTCAAGATGCCGGCTACCGCATGTACAAGAAGACCAAGACTACCGGATTCCCCTCGGTCATGACCATCTTCTCGGCCCCCAACTATCTTGATGTCTACTCGAACAAGGCCGCCGTCCTCAAGTACGAGGCCAACGTCATGAACATTCGCCAGTTCAACTGCACCCCCCACCCCTACTGGCTGCCCAACTTTATGGACGTGTTCACCTGGTCGCTCCCCTTTGTTGGCGAGAAGAGTGAGTTGAACACACCTGTATGTAACTGACATCAGTCACCGACATGCTCATCGCCATTCTCAACTGCTGCACCAAGGAGGAGCTCGAGGAGGAGGAGGACACACCAATGATTACGCCCGAGACCCCCGAGCCCGAGGGCGATAATCGTGAGTGTACTTGTGATTTGTCTCATACTGACGTGCAGTGGACGATGTCTCTGCCGAGAGGCGACAGGTTATCAAGAACAAGATTCTTGCCGTTGGCCGCATGTCGCGCGTCTTCTCGCTGCTGCGTGAAGAGTCGGAGCGCGTTTCGGAGCTCAAGTCGCTCACCGGCAGCAACCAGCTCCCCTCGGGAATGCTTGCCAACGGTGCCGAGGGCATCAAGGAGGCCATTCAGGGCTTCGATGACGCGTAAGTCTGCGTGGTGTTCGATCAATTGGTCTCGGCTAACATTGCTCCCAGTCGCAAGAGCGACATTGAGAACGAGCGTCTTCCTCCCGACATTATCGACCCTGAGGAGGGTTCCGTTGTCTCGCCTGGCGCCTCGCAGCCCGCGTCGCCTACCAACCCTCCCACCGAGGCCGCGAGCAGCAACGCCGGCGCCTCGCCCACCGGCCCCTCGTCGCCCATCTCTCCGTCGGGCGGCGCCCCCTGGCGCCGTGGCCACGGCCGCCAGGCCTCGCTCGGCACCACCAAGACCTCGCCGTCGACGCGCCGCAGGTCGCTCGAGAACACCATGGAGCTCATCCGCGACGTTGTCGACGGCCGTGACGCCAACGCCGACCAGAACATTCGTGAGATCGCCGAGGTCATCTCGAGCCCCGTGCGCACCCGCCCCGAGGACTCCTTGGCCTAGACGTATGCCGTGTGACACGACACGAACATTCGACTCCACGACGACAACGACTCTCCTCCCAACCCACAACCACAACCGAACCAAAACGACAAACGACCGCTACCCTCCTTCTCTCTCTCTCTCTCCCTCTGCTTTCAACGCCACACCCCCATTTTCAAGCTTCAAGCCAACCAAGCCCGTCAACCCCTCGCCGAATGTGCGCTCGTGATGCCCTTGTCGTTCAGTTAATGTCTTCCAAACCTGTAGATACCCCGCCTGCAAGGGCAACCCGGCTGCGTGCTGGGGTGTATGTCATGCCGAGTCATTCCAAACCCGTATATCCCAGAAGAAAGAAATGCTACTACATGGCGTGAAGAAGTGAAGCAGATGACAGTGTTGTCATCAGGCTGCAACCAGCCGCGAACGGCTACTACCACTCGCTGCCACCACTCTTGCCGCCATCACACACTACGCTGCTGATGCTGAACAACTGCATACAAGATGAGATAGAACTGCTACTGCGCTGCTGCTACCGACGGGGGGGGGGATACTATTTTTAAGCCTTGTTGAAGATGGGGTGCGTGGCACGGAGGTGGGCCGCGTGGTCGAGGATCCAGCGGGCCTGGTCCTCGAACTGGTCCTTGGAGACGAAGAGGATGCCCTGGCAGAGGACGGCCTTGAAGATCTGGGCCGACATGCCCTGGTACCATCCCTTGATGCCCTGCTCCTGGTAGACGGCGCGGAGAATGTCAATGGCGCCGCGGTGGTGGAACTTGTGGTGGGGAGTTCCGGGCTCCTCGTGGGGGTCGTCGACGCGGGCCTGGAGACGGACCTTGGCGAAGATGTAGGGGTAGGTGACGACGGTGGCGAGGGTCTTGGAGACGACGCCGAGCCAGAACGCCTGGCCGACCGAGAGCTTGGCGGTGCCGGAACGCTCGAGGAGCCAGGCCTTGCCGCGCTCAAAGCAGCCGTAGGTGATGGCGGGGTTGACGGTGAGGACGAGGCCGGGGCGGAGACCGGTCCAGAGGGCAGTGATGCCGCCCTCCTTGACGACCTCGGTGGCGGTCTGGAGGAGCGAGGGCTCGCGGGCAGCCTTGCCAGAGGCGCCGGGAGGCGGGAGCCAGAGCTGCTGGCGGGTCGCGACGACGGCGACGGGGATCGTAAAGATCTGGGCGAGGGCGCCGGCGGCGGCACCGAGCGAGAGCTCGGAAGAGGTCGAGAGCGGGCCGTTGACCTTCTCGAGCGCCTTGTTACGGAGCATCGAGTGGAAGAAGAAGTAGGCAAACTCTGTGGTGGATGTCAGCAGCTGATTGCGTCATCGCTGTGTTGGAACGGGTGGCCCGCAAGGGGCTCGAGTGGGGGAAGGCAGATAGGACAGGCGCCACCACCTCATTACTGATTCGGCGACGGTCTCTCGAACACCCGAGCCCAACATAACCGAGAGAGCACGAGGATGTGTGGGATGGTCACGGAAAATTGCAACAACAACTAAGGCGTTGTGTTTTGTGGTTCATCCGAAGACTCTGACCGCGGCGTCGTCACCTCCCAGTGGAGTGGTCGTCAAGTACGGCCATTTCAGTACTCACGCATCGAGAAGGTGTTGATCATCGAGGCAGAGAAGCCCTTGAAGGCGCCCGAGAGGCCCTCGTTGCGGACGATGCGGACGAGCATGGCGAGCATCTGCCACTTCTTGAGCTTGCGCACAAGGGCGGCAACGAGGCCTTTCTTCTTCTTCTGGCCGGCGTCCTCCTTGGTCTGGGCCGCAATCTCCGAGGCGGGGAGGGCCTGGAGACGGGTCTTGGCAGTGTCAAGGGGGTAGACAAGGCTGCGGGGTCAGCGGGTTGCGCGCTCACGGACACCGGGAAGGGTGGGGGAGGCTGGGGAGGGCTGAGAGCGGGGGAGAGACGGGGCGAAGGCGACCGGCTCGACTGCTCGCCAGTTGCGCCGGTCGCAAGCAGCCAAGATGAGAAACAGGCCCTTGGAGGCTGCCAAAACGCCTGACATGAGCACTGGCCACCTCCGATACGGCCAAACTCTACGCCCGTAGGCGATCTAGGTTATCGACAGAGAGTCACGAGGGGGGTGTTACCACGAGACGTAGCTGCTCGCCACTGATGTTGGAGCAATCGATGCTGCAACGGTTTGCTCGTGCATGATCATGGCCAGCCGCGACGGTGGCCATTTCCCCAACAGATGCCATCCGCTTCGTCGTTGCCAGCCCTTCCTACCGGTCCATCCGGAGTCCGGATTCGTCTACTTACGCATTGGAGAAGACGGCGCCGAGAGCGCCGGCGAGGGCGTTGCCGAATGGTGTGAGGGGAGCGGGGGCGGCCATTGCTGGTGGTTCTTCTGGCAACTGCGTACGCGGTGTTTGTTACCGAACGAGTGTAGCGACGTGCGTGCTTTAAGAAGTGGTGATGAAAAGTCGTTGGGTGAGGCTGGTGGTTGGCTCTCTCCCAGGGATCGGTAGTGAGGAGTTGATCGTGCCGACGACTAGGGTCTAATTGGTGGGCTCGCCGTGTAGTTTGATGTACAGATGGACGGGTTGGTTACACACACGTAGTATGAAGAGACACGGAGGAAGAGAGAGAGAAAGGAGAAGGGAGAGATGTGATGGGGGGGGGGGGGGGGGAGGGAAGGTATCTACTGCGGTGTGCAGTGCGTGTATGAGAGACGTGTATCGGTTTATATAGGGGGATTTCCTAGGTGGTAGACAAGAAACGGGGCGAGTTCGCATCAATCATGCGTACGCGCTCTCGTCGTCGTCATACGGGCGGTTGTCCCAAGGCTCGTCGGGCGGGCTGCGGTCGACGGCCAGCTGGCCCTTTTCGTTCATGTGGGCATACTCGGTCGACGCATCGACACCAGCAGCCTTGATACGGGCAGCTTCGTAGCGGCCAATGCCAAGAGGGTCGTCGGCAATCCAGACGGTAGCCTGGGGCTTCCAGGTTGCCGGGTGGTCAAACTCGTGCTTGTCATTGAGCTGCTCGATGGGCGACTTGGACTCTGTGGAGATGGTCTTCTCGGCAGCGTTGAGCTGGGTCTGGCTGGAGCTGATGATGCCATTGCCGAGGACGCCGTATATGATGGCAATACGCTTGAAGTGGATGTGGTCGAACCAAGCCTGAGTGACGGCGGTGATGACACCGACAATAACGATCAGGGCACCGCACGCGATACCGACCTGAAGGGTGTGGCGGCGGAGAGGCTGGGGAGGCTTGTTGCCGTCGGCGTCCTTGACGTTGGCGCCCAGGAAGAAGAGACCAGCCATGCAGATCTGCTGGAGGTAGAGCGAGACGAAAACGGTGCGGAGGGCCTTGATGTAGTAGAGACCACCAGTCTCCATCTCGGGAGGCTGGGCGGCAGTCCAGATAAGGAGGTATTTGTACGCCACGTAGAAGAAGAAGAAGCCGACGAGCGACATGACGCAAATCAAGGGCTGGATAGTCGAGTACACGATGGTGATGCACATGAGGAGACAGATAGGGGGCCAAGTCGTCGACCAACCGTACGAGTCCATCTTGTACTTTTGCGCGAAAGCCTTACGAGGGGTTCCGCCAGCAAAGAAGCCACGAAGCTGCCACATGACCCAAGGAACGAGACGGGAGAAGGTCTTGGCAGCCGCCGCCCATGTCGAGACAAGGATAAAGGTGAGGTAGTAGATTGAGGCACCGGGGAGGTTGACGGCAAGCGCAGTGGGGAGGGTGCTGAGAGTCTTTCCGATTTGAGGCAGCGCCTTCATGAGACCCGACGAGACCGTGGTGACAAGGAAACCCTGGATGACCCAGAAGTCCCAGTAGCGGGTGAAGAGCTTGAGCTCAATCTCGCTGCAACGTTAGCATGGGTGGCACGGCAGGTGGGCTTACCTCTTACGGATTTCACCCTGGAGCTGGATCCAGATGCGGAGGATAATGGGAAGGAGCATGAAGAGGACGGACATGAGGGCGGGAGGAAGAACACCCTTGACGATACCCAAAACGGGCCTGCGGTGTAAGCTTGGAACGAGCTTGTAGAACTCACTTGGGCATGGCACAGATCCACTTAAAGGGCTTGGTTCCAGAGCCCTTGGGAATCTGAAGCTGACAAAGACTGTCGACGTTGGAGATCGAACCAACAAAGGCAACCGGGACGGTCCAGACAATGATAAGGCCGATGGTGAGCGCCCACGAGGCAATGGTACGCAGCCTGCGCTGGTACCAGCTCATGCTGATGTTGCCCCAGTAAATGTCCTCGGGAACAACCTCAATCTTGGTGTTGATCATGTAAAGAGACTTGTCGCTCTTGGGGACGAGACGAGCAAAGTTGTGGGCATCCTCCTGGGTCTGGAAACGGACGAAAGCGACGTTACCCTCGGGGAGCTCGTGAATCTTGGCGCGCTCACGGTCGAGGAGCTCGTTCTGCTCGACAATGTACTCGGGCGAGGTCTCGAGGTTCATCTTGGCGCCAATGAGACCAAGGAAGCCCTGCTTCCACTTGGGCTGCTTCTTGGGGGCGACGTACTGATCGTACATGTGCTTGCTGGTCTCCTTGTCCCAGGTGCCTGTAAATGTTAACACCACAGTTGGCACAGCGGATGCTCACCCTTTGCCTCGGGAGTCTTGCCCTTGCGCTGGTTCTTCTGAGCAGTCTTGAGAAGCTTGCCAACACCACCCTCAAGGCGGGTGACTTCCTTGTTGCGCCTGTCGTAGACCTTCTCAATGGGCTTGACCTTGCGGCTGAGCCAGATGTGAGTGATACCGCCATCAGCCTTGAGGCCGGAAGTCTCGGGGTCCGAAGACGACTTGTTCTGGAGGGTGTTCTGGATGGTGTTCTGGACCGTGTTGGCAACCTTGTCAACGGTGCTGGCGACCGTGTTGACAATGTTGTTGAAACCGCCAGACTTGAGAGTCGAGGAGCCGCCGTTCGCGACGGTGCTGGCAATCTCCCTGATACCGGCCTCGGAGAACATGGCCTCGGGGACATTGACCATGGCCACGGTGCGAGACTTGGTCTCGGTACGAGTAGAGCGGAGCCACTTGAGACGGACCTCCATGTAGTGGTTGTACTCGTGCCAGAGCAGGTACAGAGTCCAGACTAGTGTTCTGTGAGCAAGGCGACAGCGGCAATGATGGCTTGCGACTTACGCATCAGGATCATCGAAACGAAGAGGTGCGCAAGACGGCGGTAAGGATTGGAGAGGGGAATGTTTCCCAGAGTCATAACGTTGAGGCCGTCGA
This sequence comes from Apiotrichum akiyoshidainum, assembly GCA_002973495.1. Lineage (NCBI taxonomy): Eukaryota > Fungi > Basidiomycota > Tremellomycetes > Trichosporonales > Trichosporonaceae > Apiotrichum > Apiotrichum akiyoshidainum. The sequence goes on along the minus strand of PQXP01000441.1, from coordinate 1,009 downwards.
GGCCGGCGTTTGGCTTGACAGCGCTGGGACATGTCAGCGATGGTGTGATGCGGTGGCGGCGGTACTCACGCGGCGGGGACACAGATGGCCATTGTGAGGATGACATAGGGGACCATGCAGTAGAGGCCAAATACCTTGAGGTAACGGAGAAAGAAGTAGGCGTCGGGGCCGTTGAGGAAGAGGACTTCTGAATCGTCCATGCCGAACAATCTATGGAACCAGGCTGCTGGGTTGCTGGGGAGGGGCTCGGCACGCTTGTCGGGCTCGGCCAGGATGGTGCGGGGCTGGTAGACGCGCCTGTAGCGCTTGACTCCGTGGAAGACGAGCCAGAAGCCGACCATTGCTCCGACTGTGATCGACGCGGTTACGATAGCCGCGACGAACGACGGCGTCGAGGCCGCGGCGACATCGGACGGGGTCGCCATTGTGGTGGGGTTTGCCGCAACGGAGTGCGGGGATTAGGAAAGGACTGTTGAGGGCTGGTGGTGGGTGAGTACGAGAAAGGCAAACAAAGGAAGGGATGGAAGGAGGGAAGGATGGGCGGGGTGATGAAAGGCGCGGGTCAATGTTGATATCTGGGGCAAGGTAACGCGATGATGGTGGACAGTGGCGGTTCAAGTTTCTCTGGTGTCGAGAGCCATGGATAGCTGTCTGTGCACGAGAGGGGCGAGCGGGAGAGTGCTCGAGAGTGTTTTCTGTAGAGCTAATGGCCCAAGTGTTTCTATCCGTGTTCGACAGATGGCCCGTGTGGTGTCGACCGGGACGGGAGGGGGAGGGAAGACACAAGCGGGACAATCTCGAGGTGTGGGATACTGGGGCGGATGGGAATGTCGACTTACTCTGGGGCAATCCGCAGCTACAGTGTCTTTTCAGAAGGTGGGTGTTGTTGGTTGTTGTCGTTGCAGCCGACTGGATGGATGGCGGAGAGAGAGGATGCAACAGCGGCGGCGGGTTTTGCGGTGAGGTGAGAGAAAGGAGGGAGTTGGAGTGGCGCCGGGGGGGGGGGGGG
>PQXP01000179.1:0-50361 GCA_002973495.1 Apiotrichum akiyoshidainum | reverse complement strand
GGATATAGGTGGGGAGGGGGATATAGGGGGGGAGGGGGATGGGAAATCGAGAGAGGGCGGCGCCGGGGTTGCGAGGTGTCGCGAGACGAAAAGGGGCTTGGACCAGACCAGGAACAGTGAGTCTGAGCGGCCAACTTGCCTCGGTGTGTGTGGGGGGGCATGCCTCGACCATAAGAAACTCCTCGCCACGCCCCAGTCGATTCCAATACACCTCTCTCTATTCGAGACGCATCGCGTCTATTCCAACCCTGTGTTTAGATCACCGATTGGGATAGCACTTTCATTGCAAACGTGATGTTACTTGACTTCAGCCTTGACTACTCGGTACTCAGAGGGGAAGACGTGGCGGACAATAGCGCTGTGAGGGGGATTAGGGCGAGCAGGACACGGGGGTACGACAGTCTTGAGGCCTCACTACAAGCGGGGAGGAAGGGCGACGTCCGCGACGTCGCGCGTGGCTCCGTCCTTGCTCTCGATCTTGGCCGCCCAAAGGGCAGCGCCGACGTGAGCGGCGACTGGCGTCAGTTGCACGTTGGGGAATCCAACTCACGGCCGAGAATGATGTTGACAACCGGGACAAGGTTGAAGATCATGGCCATGGTGCCAAAGGCAGTGTACGCGCCGCGACGGCGCTCAATAAAAGCCTCGCGACGGTGCTTGTCAAAGCCCTTGAGCTGGAAGTAGCGRGCATGGTATRAGRGRCCAGTCTTGTAGCCTGTGGTCAGTGGTAAGACCTGTAGTGTGACCTACCGTTGTAGCCCAGGAAGAACGCGGTGCCGATGACAGGTACAAAGTTGAAAGGGAGAGTGAGAGTCATGCGGACAAGGTTGTCCGTTGACAGCTTGGCAAACGGCGCCTTGAGGAGCTTGCTGAGGCGCTTGGTGTTATCTGTATCCGTACTGATTGGTCGCTGCTTCCTGACGAGGCTCTCGTACCCTTTCTTCACGAGGACCTGCTGTCAGCTCTCACAATTAGTCAATCTCACCGCATCAAACAGATCGGTTCCCAGAGGACCGAGGAGGAAAGACTTGCTAAAGAAAATAAGGATGAGACCCGCCTGGGCGAGCACGAGGGGAATGGCTGCGCCGAACGCTGTCGTTAATAATCGCGTCATTAGGTGTCGCCCGCACCTAATCTCCGCCCAAAGATCGCATAGCCATTCAACTTACCTAACGGTCCGGTGAACATGGCCAGCCATGCGACCTGGGGTAGGTACAGGAAGAAGAAGCACGCCGCAACGACACCGGCCGAGATGAGCAGTGCGCGGAGGAGGACCGGCAGGACGGGGATGATGAGGTTGGGGTCTGTAGGAGGTCATTGGGCAGTGTTTCGAGAACCGGTCGGGAGTGGGTCAGTGCGTCGTCCGCATATGACAGTTACGAAAATACGACATACGTGTTGTGAGATACACCACGCCCTGGTTGTCAGCTGTGAGACATCTCTCGTGTCGCTCACATAGATGGGATACGCCCATGCGCCGCTTCCTACTGCATCCATGGTGACGGCAGTGGCACCAGAAACCTGACCTTTGGCAGTGGCGATGAGGCCAGCACGAGGCTTGGGAGCAGAAGGGGCACGAGGGTCCTCGGAAGACGCAGAAGGGTCCTTCATGACCATGTCGGGGAACGAAGCACCGTCCACGGCCTTTGTCAAGTCAGCTGCCAGAGAGTTCTTTGCCACCGTTCATACCGAGGTCTTGGGAGGTTCGGGGTCGGTCGTAGTTTGGAGGGAGTCGGTCTTGTCCCTGGCGGCCACCATGGATGATGGCGGCTGTGAGGGGGGCGCCGGGGGTACGGCGTCAGCGGTGTAGGACATTGTGGAGTGGTTAGACAGTTGGTGAGAAGTAACGAGTGTAGCTTGGTGAGTTTACGCGAGAAGAGATAAAATGGGTAGAAGTGAGTGAGACGCTAGTTGACAGCAACGACCAGACTTGTGGAGTGATGGACTGTGTGTGGATCGGTTTCCATGACGCGCGATCCGTGAGAGGTGTGATGTCATTTTCGGTGGCATGAAACATAGCGTGGCAAATGTGTGGGTGTCGCGTGTGAATGCTCCCGTCACACTCAGCCGTTTTTGTTTCAGCGTTTCAGGCTGATATCCGAGCGCCGCCGGCGAGAATTGATCCCTGGGCTGGCTGCAGGCTGAACCAGCCATGATGGATATCCACGCAGAGAGACCCGCGCTGCAGAGAAAACAGCCAGATACAATGACGGCGACAATGTGTGCGCGGCCGTGGGCCGTGTCTCGTGATAGGAGGGAAGAACCTGCCATGAACACGGAGCAACAATCCTTTATACTGGCAAAAGGATCAACCTCCCCCCGCCCCGCCTGGAGCCCCCCGCAGACCTCCGCATTCTGCCCCGGCCGTACCACAGGAAAATGGGCAGTCAGCCCAGGCTCGGCTATTGCCATCTCGACAAGATCCGAGGCCGGCCGGCTCAAGTCACCGGCCCATGTACCTGCCTACCATTGTATTGACATGATGCTGCTGCTATGGTCCGTGGAGGCGAGTGACAGCCATGCAAGCCGCCATACACCACATGTTGCACTGATATCAACTGGACATCTGCTTTTTTTTTCTCTCTTTCTCTTTCTTCACTCTTCCCCCCCTCATCTCACTTCTCATGTCCGCTATGCTCCGCTCGTCGCTCGCCCTCGCGCGCGCACGCGCCATCACCACCGTCAGCGCCGCCGCCGTCGCTCGTCGCACGACCCCGCGCCTCGTCACCTCCACAGCAACCCGCGGACGCCGCATGTACGCATCCGTCGCCCCCACCGCTGCCACCACAAATGTAAACTACGAGCCCGCAAAGGAGGACAAGCACCTCAAGAAGGTCCTCATCGCCAACCGGTACGTACAGAGCAATACCTCCAGAGCTGACCCGCCAGTGGTGAGATTGCTTGCCGTGTCATTCGCACTGCCCGCCAGCTCGGCATCCGTACCGTCGCCGTCTACTCTGATGCCGACAAGGACTGTCTCCACGTCGAGATGGTGAGCACGCAGATGAGATGGACATGACTGACTCCAGGCCGACGAGGCGTACCACATTGGCCCTGCCCCCGCTGCCGAGTCTTACCTCGTCAAGGACAAGATCCTTGCTGTCGCGAAGGCTTCCGGCGCCGACGTAAGTTACCAGGCTATCTTCAAGAGCTCCACTAACTCTCAGGCTATCCACCCCGGCTACGGCTTCCTTTCCGAGTCGACCGAGTTCGCCGCTGCCGTCGCCAACGCCGGCCTCAAGTTCATCGGCCCTCCCGCTGAGGCCATTCGTGCCATGGGAAGCAAGCGCGAGTCCAAGGAGATCATGGTCGCTGCCGGCGTCCCCTGCGTTCCCGGCTACCACGGTGCGGAGCAGAGCGAGGAGGTCCTTACCAAGGCTGCCGCCGATGTTGGCTTCCCCCTCCTCATCAAGCCCACTCACGGTGGCGGAGGCAAGGGTATGCGTGTTGTTCGCGACATCAAGGACTTTGTTGAGGAGGTCCGCTCGGCTAAGCGTGAGGCTGCCAAGTCTTTCGGCAACGACGAGGTTCTCCTTGAGCGCTGGCTCGAGCGCCCTCGCCACATCGAGGTCCAGGTCTTTGCCGACTCGCAGGGCAACTGCGTCTCGCTCTGGGAGCGTGACTGCTCCGTTCAGCGTCGTCACCAGAAGATCATCGAGGAGGCTCCCGCCCCGGGCCTCACCGCCCAGATCAAGCAGGACCTCGCCGAGAAGGCTGTCGCTGCCGCCAAGGCTGTCAACTACGTCGGTGCCGGTACCGTCGAGTTCATCATGGACGCCGTCACTGGCGAGTTCTTCTTCATGGAGATGAACACCCGTCTCCAGGTCGAGCACCCCGTCACTGAGGAGGTCACTGGTGTTGACCTCGTCTCCTGGCAGCTCTCAGTTGCCGCTGGCAACCCCCTCCCCGTTACCCAGGCCGAGATCCCCTGCATCGGTCACGCCTTTGAGGCCCGTATCTACGCCGAGCGCCCCGAGTCCAACTTCCTCCCCGACGCCGGACGTCTTATCCACACCGCCGCTCCCCGCGACGCTCCCCACCGTCTTGACACTGGCTTCCGTGAGGGCGACGACGTCTCGTCCTACTACGACCCTATGATTGCCAAGCTTATTGTTCACGGCCGCGACCGTGCTGAGGCCCTGGCCATGCTCCGCTCCGCTCTTGACCAGTACCAGGTTGTCGGCCCTTCGACCAACGTCGACTTCCTCCGCGTCGTCGCCGCGCACCCCAAGTTCGCCGCCGGTCCCGTCGAGACCAACTTTATCCCCGAGCACCACGACGAGCTCTTCCCCGCCAAGGTCGTCCCTGCCGAGATCCTCGCCCAGGCGGCCCTTTCCATCGCCCACCACGAGCCCAAGACTGGTGCCTGGGCCTCGCTCCCCGGCAGGCGGTTCACCGACGAGAGCATCCACAACTACCACTTTGACGAGGGAGATGTCCAGATCCGCCAGCTTCCCCAGGGTGGCTACGACATGACCGTCACCTCGGGCACCGCTGCCCCCGTCGAGCTCAAGGCGACTGCCAAGCGGACAGGCGACCACGAGCTCGTTACTCAGTTCGCCACCTCTCACGACACCGCCACCGTCATCCCCCACGGCCCCAAGCTCCACGTTTTCACCCCCACCAGCCAGTACACTCTCCGCCGCCGCGGTGCTGAGGTTGACGGCGAGGAGGGTGGAGAGGGTCCCTCGTCCGACGTTCTCGCCTCGCCCATGCCCGCCACCGTCATCGACGTCCGTGTCAAGCCCGGAGACAAGGTCACTGAGGGACAGGTCTGCGCTGTCCTTGAGAGCATGAAGATGGAGATCAACATCCGTGCCGGCCGCGACGGTGTCATTGCTGCCGTTAACGTCGCAAAGGGCCAGGCCGTCGAGGAGGGAGCGAGCCTTGTCGCCCTCGAGCCTGAGAGCAAGTAGTTACAGTATCAAAAGAGTGTAGATTGTATATGTTAGGCTGCTTTCCTTGATCCTGATTGGAATGGGCGAGATGGAGCTGCACGCGCGTGAGGATGCTGGTGCGGCGAGCGCGAGCCTCGGCAGTACAGTACGGAACGATCTCAGAAGGAGGATCTGCAGCAATCTTTGGAGTATGGACCAGAGAGCACAGCAAAGGGCTCGGCCCTTGTGGATATCTCGGTTGAAACTTTCCATGCATCGGTTATCTTGCGATCAACCTTCATTCAATCTTCATTCCTCGTTTATTCCTCGCCTTTTTCGCTATTCACTCCAAGTATACTGACTGCACAGGCGCCGCAATACCAACCCAGTGGATTAGAACGTGACGGGGAGCTCGACAATGCCGACGTCGGCCTGGGGGGGCGAGTAGTGAATCTGGTCGATGGGGACCGCGGGCTTGAGGTTGGGGAGGCGCTGGTACAGAGTCGCTGTGCATGGTCAGATCTTCGAACATGCTCATCAACTCACAAAACACAGCCGTGAGCTCGGCCTTGGCGAGCTTCTCCGCGATGCAGCGGTGAGGACCGTAGCCGAAGCCGAGAGCATCAACTGGGAACTGGCGGTGCATGTCAAACTTGTCGGCGTTGTCGAAAATGTCCTCGTCGCGGTTGGCCGAGTAGTTGGACGCAATGATACCGTCGCCCGCCTTGATGGCCTTGCCGCCGAGCTCGAGGTCGTACAGAGCGGTGCGCTTGATGGCCATGGCCGACGCGGTGTGGTAGCGGCAGAGCTCCTCGACAAACTTTTCAGCAAGGGCAGGGTTCTTCTTGAGCTCGGCGAGCTGCTCGGGGTATTGCGCGAGGGTAGCGACACCCTGTCTGTCAGCTCTGCTTGGTTGTTGCGGTCGTGGAGCATTTTTCCGCCCCACTCAACTCACAAGTGCAATCATGTTCACCATGGTCGCGTTGCCGGCGACGAGGAGGAGGAACGCGACCTGGACAGCATCCGCCTTGGACAGGTTGCCCTTCTTGACCTGGTTGACCGCAAGGTCGCTGACCAGGTCGTGCGCGGGGTTCGCCATGCGGGCGTCGAAGAGGTTGCCGATGTAGTCGAGCAGGTCCTTGCTGGCAACCGAGGCCTGGCGGGCGGTTGAGCTGCCATTGGACCTAATCGCGACCTGGTTCGTGAGGTACTCGAGGTCCTCGAGGGGGACACCGAGGATGGTGTAGATGACCTGCCGTGAGATCACTGGGACGGGAAACCGCTAACTCACGTAGGAGGGGACGGGGAGCGCAAACTCCTTGACAAGGTCCACGGGCGTCGCCTTGGCGGCCATCTTGTCGAGCAGGCCATCAATCGTCTTCTGGATGAACGGCTTGAGCGTCTCGATGTGCTTCTGGGTGAAATGCGCCTCGACCATGGAGCTGGAGTGAGAGTTGATCACAGCCAGGCTCGCAATAACTCACCGCTGCTGCATGTGCTCGGGCGCGTCCATGTCGACGAACGTGGGCTTGGCCTTGGCGGCCTCCTTGCCGCCGGCGTTGAGCTCGGGGAAGCCGGGGCGGGTGCGGACCTTGGAGAGGCGCTCGTCGGTCGCAACCTTGGTCACGTCGCTGTACTTGGTGACGAGCCACGCCTCGGAGCCGTCCCAGAGCTGGACGCGCGAGACGGGGTCCGTCGCGCGCAGCTTAGCGAATTCGGCGGGCGGCTCCATGCCCGAGGGGCGCTTGAATGGGAACGAGGGGGCCGTGGACATTGCGCGATAGAACCGGGGAAGAGTAAGAGTGTGACGGGGAGAGAAGGCGAGACGGAGAGCCATGTTGGTGGGGTGAGTGTTGAGAAGCAGTTGGGAGCTCAGATATAAGTACGCAGCGAGCAGTGAGGCCGGCAGGTCGTCGAGTACTTGTAGCAGCAGGAGTAGAACGCGAGCACAGGAACAACCGCAAACCGCTCCGTTCCGCTCACTTCCCAGCTTCATAAGCAGCACACACGGAGGACTTGCCTTTAGCTGCGCCGAATGAGAACCCACTCCTTTGGAATGATGCTGAACAATCTGAGACAGCTGCGTCGTCGAGAACCGCCGACATACTCGAAAAGGGTCTGAAGGTGAGGAACTAGGGCGCGACCGCTGCTCTGTGCCTCTGATGACCTGATGACATGGGTCATCCTTTGTTCTTGTGTTCACAAAAGGTTCGGATGTACTGTTTCTCTGCGTGTCAGGTGATTGGCATGCCGAAGGGGCGAGGACCGATGTGTAGCAATTTGAAAGCTGTCTGCGCCAGACGGATCTCCGTGAGGGCGGTGTTGCGGCTGCAATGCGCTTGAGGCTTGTGGGTGTCAGCTATAGACAGTGTCTTCTGGGAGGAAGTCCTCGTAGTTTCGTGATGTGCGGGTCATCAATTCCGGTATCATCGGTCGAAATCTGCCTATCTGTTGCGCCACAGAGGTCGTGCCACAGATCTCACCACCGTGGCGCATGCAGGAGGTGTCGAGTCATGTCATCTACATTTGTCACTTGCCTCGGTCTCCCGCATGCCGCACCAGACCTCGGAGAACCATCGCTCCGCACGCTTCTCAGGCTCATTATTCCCATGCTTCGTCCGTGGTGTGTGGAGCCATGACGGTCGGTGTGTATTGACGTTCGGTACTGGGGCAGCTGACTGTTCCGACTGTTTCAGAGGAACGAGGCGCTTCTCCACCTCCCCAACCGGAGGGAGTGGGAATGTTCGTCCCTTGCACATGTCTGCTGGGAACAGATTAAGCCACAGACGAGCTGAATAAGCGCCGTGCCAAACGGAGCGGTGTCTTGTTTCTGTCGGTGCGTTCTACTTCTACCGGAGCGGAACGGAGTGGTTCTTGTTGTTCCTGTGGGCGGCGTTCTACTCTGGCCGATACTGATGAGCATGTGGTTGGTAACACCCACGTACGCCACGACGTGCGCCTGTGTTCTCATACCACACTCCGAGCCGGAGATCCCATCTCTGGAGTTTGAAGCGACCTCTGTCTTTGAGCAAGCACGGCGATGTAGCCGAAGTCGCTCAGACTGAGAGCCGAAGACATCCGGATGCTTTGGTGGTGCCACTTTCGGTTGCTCCTCCACCCACCACCCCACACAGTCGTCACTATGGAGCGTAGAATCCCCAGTTCTGCCGCGCGGTGGATAAACTACTCAAAAGGGACGGGGAAGACTTCCGCGGGGCTGACTACCCGCTCCGTCACCAACTGGAACAGCTGCCGCTGGGGCGCGTGGCAGCCACCACATCGGATGCGACAGCACGCAACTCGACATTGCTCAAACGCTGAACACGCAGAAACTGGGAGCTGCTAAGATAGTCCGAGCTTTGATATGCAACTTGTCACGATGTGGGGCTGGGAATTAACTGGTATGTAGGAGGCAACAAAGTAATCTTGCCTGTTTGTCGACTTCTTTGAACCAGTAGTCGTTACAGCTACCACTCTGAGCACTGGCCGAAACCTCTGACGCTCCTGACTATCTGCAAGACGATGCTCTGGAGGGGGCTGGGAAGAGGACGCGCATGGAGTCACTCTGCCATAGAGATACCGGAGCCTAGCAGGTGTGAAGGTCACTTCAACTGATGCAACTGGCGCGCAGAGGCAACGGAAGGAGGAGAGCCCGTACGTTGGTCAGGGATGTTCCGGTGCCAAGAACGTGCGGCGCGGAACTATGCGACTCGGTCTGATCATTCAAGAAACTGAAAGACCCGTACGGCGTGCGCATGGGCTGGTTCATTTGTACGTCTGGACACCTCGGACTCGGTGATTCTCAAAACAATCGCCTTCCATGTCTTGTCTCGTCCCTCGTTCATGCGATGTCGTCAAGGGTGCTCGTCGAGGCCGATTCTATTAGGATTCTCAGCAGTTGGATCAGTCAATAGCCCTCTGTGAGCGCAAGATCATGATTGCAACAGAGTACTGAAAGGATAGACATGTTGAGGAAGCGAAAGCAAGACGACGACGACGCGGATGCGACTCTGTCCTCGATCGTGCTCGAATATTTTGCCACCCAACAGCTGCTGATTAGGATTATCAGTTACATTGATAAACATGTTAATAAGAAAATTTGGGGCCGCTAATGGGTGGCCAACTGGCCCGAGTTATCCGACGGCGATCAATCCTTTGAATCCTTTGCAACCGTGACCAGCGGAGATATTGCGATTGTCAGCACGACATTGTTTGTTTTCTCTCCTCACCCCTCTATCAACCTCCCACCACCATGTCGACAATCGTCGACTCTAGGCCTCGTGGCGCCTACGTCCCCGTTGACTGCCCGCTGTGCGTACTCAGCCTTTCACCTTCGTGTCATTTCTGCCGTCGGTCGCTAGGTCGCGTGCCGCCGACGCGACACGGGATCGATTGCTGTGAAGCTGGCAGCTCTCCAATCGTCTCGAGCTGTTGTCTCCGTCTTCACTGGAGCACCGCTCGAATTCGCTCCGGAGCTGCCGCGCAACCCCTACAGCAGTAGCTGACTGACGCTCAGATGCAAGTCGCAGCAGGAGTACCTCGTGCCCCCGACATTCATCGGCAACTTGCGTGTGCGGTGTTCCGGATGCCGCGAGCTGTTCCAGCACCCCCAGCCCAAGCCCTCGGGCGCAGCTGGTTCCGGCCCTTCGACCTCTACAGCCGCAACACAGTCGTCGCGCCGCATCGGCACCGACGCGAACCCCATCGACATGGCGTACTATGACGTTCTCGGTCTCCAGGCCACTGCTACCACCGAGGAGATCAAGAAAGCATACCGCCGTCTCGCTATCAAGCTGCACCCTGACAAGGTGAGTGAAGCGCCTGTTGACTTTGGAGCTGCCGGGCTGTAGCGGCCTGAGTCCTGAAGTCCCGTTGCACCTGCTCGCGGCGCTCGAACAGCTTAAGCAGTCCGTGCGAGATCAGTGCGAGTGCCGCGAAGCGAACCTGGCCCAATGTGAGAATACGCGCTGACTGTAGAACCGCGACGACCCCGATGCTGAGGAGAAGGTACGTCCAGATAGACGCTACGCGTCTAGGAGATGTGCCAGCCTCAATCTGGGAGACTCCTGGCCTCTGTGACACGCCAGCAAGAATCAACCTAACACCACACAGTTCAAGGAGATCTCCATCGCGTACCAGGTTCTTTCTGATCCCCAGCTCCGAAAACAGTATAATGAGTTTGGACAGAAGAACGGTGGCGGCGGCGGCGGAGGCGGCGCCGACTTCCAGGATCCCGAGGAGGTGTTCGGCAAGATGTTCGGTGGCGACAGGTTCGAGGACCTTATTGGCACAATCAGCATCGGTGAGTGAGGTCGAGTTGGGCTGCTGCCTGGCTACGGAAGTGCAACTGCTGCTAGCTGTAGCACGGCCTTCCGTCTAACCTTGTGACATTTGGAGGTCCTTTTGTTGTCCGTCACTAACGCCCCAGGCAAGGACATGAAGGATGTCTTCCAGAAGCAGCACGACGAGGAGCAGACAGACGACTTTATGATTGGACCGAACGGAAAGCCGCAGCTTACCCCCGAGGCCCAGGCGCGTCGCACCGAGCGGGAGAAGAAGGCTGCCGAGGAGAAAGAGGAGGCGCGCAAGGAGCGTGTCGACAAGCTCGTCGCCAACTTGATCCGCAAGCTCAGCATCTTTACCGAAGTCGCGAGCGGCGTCGACGACCCCGAGGTTGGCCCGTCGTTTAAGGAAATATGCCGCCTCGAGGCTGAGTGAGTTAGCTTGTACAACATCCATGCGCTGAACTGACCGGCAGGGAGCTCAAGGAGGAGAACTATGGCGTCGAGCTGCTCCACGCTATCGGACGGACATACCAGACGCGTGCAGCGCAGTACCTTGTGAGTTGTGGCAGCCATGCTGTAACTTACTCGCAGGCTTCCAGCCAGTTCGCCCCTCTCGGATGGTTCCACGGAGCGAAGAACACATTCAACACCGTTTCGGACACGTGAGCTGCGACTATTTTGTTCAAGCTAATCATCAGCGTCTCAACCCTCCGCTCTGCGCTTGAACTCAAGTCGGTCTTCGAGAAACTCCAGGCGGCCGAGCAGGCCGGCATGTCCCCCGAGGAGCTCCGCAAGCTCGAGGAGCAGGCAGCCGAGCAGGGCATGCGTACGCTGTGGAAGGGCGCCAAGCTCGAGGTGGAGGGTGTGATCCGCGAGGCGTGCGACAAGGTCCTTGCGGACCCGACCGCCCCGCGCCAGACCCGCGAGCTCCGCGCTGCCGCGATGAACCTCATGGGCGAGGCATTCGAGTCGGTGCAGAAGGGCGTCGATGGCCTCAGCGACGAGTTTGTCCGCATCGAGACGGCAGCGAGTAAGAAGCGCGAGGCGGCCAAGGCGGCAGGTGCTGGCACATCCACCTTCTCGTCGTTTGGTGCGTGATCGTGGCCCATGATTCGTATTATCGGCTCGCATCACTGCTGACCTCCGTGTCCCGTCAGACCCCGACCACAAACCCTACCCCGCTTGTGAGTGGTCGCTGGATTGCCTGAGCTGACGGCAGACGAGAGCAAGCGCCGCACATAATAGATAACTCTTCCCTCTTCTCCCCTTCCCATCTACCCTCTACCCCTACTTTTACGCTTACGTTGTGATATGCATACAGTACACATGGCTACTATACGGTCGATGCGCCCTCGCCGCTCCGCTCGTACACCTCACCTCGTATCTGGTCCCCGGTTCGTTCCTCAGTTGGCCTCGTCCTCTAGGATCTCCTCGACGAGATCGACGCTAAGGTAGAATTCTTGCCACGTATCCTCGTCGGGTCCCTCGTCCGCCCACTCCGCGACAGCGCGCACAAGCTGCGCATGCCGCGCCATCTCGTCGTCTTCCACTGATGCGTCCGCAAGGATCAGCGCAGGCTCGGGGCGCGTGGGAAAGTCGGCATGCGGCGACAGCACGTCGATAAACTCGTCCTCGGCCGCATCTTGTTTGCGCGCCGCGTCGTCCTCGTCTTCCTGGAGAGTTAGTCCGCGGCAGAGAGGAAAACTTACAATGTCAAACTCGTCTTCGCGTTCGTCGTACTCGACGTTCTCCTCCAGCTCCTCGAAGCCCGCCGCGAATGCGGCCCAGTTGTCGGGGCTGCGCGTCTGCCAGAGGTGGATGTCGCCCGAGTTTGCGACGGAGGCGACGACAGGGCGTGTCGGGTGCCACTGCTGTCAGTAAAACTGCATTGTACTGACAAAGCCAGCTGTGACCAGTCCCCCACAGCTGGTCCTCATCGCAGATCACAAACAGAGTCCACGAGTTCCTTCTCATACTCACGTCGCAATCAAGCAGCGGCTCGCGCGGCCCTTCGAGGACTTTCACGAGCGCGCCCACCTCGCGGTCCCAGACAAACACGTTGTGGGCCATCTTGTGACCCGCGCCGCCCATGACGTACTCGCCGTCGCCGCTGAAGCCGACTGCGTTCCATGGCGTGCGGTTCACGAGGTCCTGGAACCGGTGGATCGGGAGCAACTCGCCTGTCTGCGGCGAGACGGTCAGGATACGCAGCGCGCGATCAGACGACGAGAGGATGAGGTTTCTGTCGTGTGTCAGCGGCCATTCGGCACGGAGTTGACTCTAAAATGCCGTATGATCGCTGCACTTACTGCCCGGACGCGTCGAATGCGAGCTGCTTGATGCCGCTCGTGCCGACCTTGATACGCGAGAGCACGAAGCAGGAGACGGGGTCGATAATGAGTACGACGCCAGCGGTCGTGCCCGCGTATATTCTGCTGCCGCACGAGCTCCACGCCGCGCACGCGAGGGTCGACCTGAAGACCTGTCAGCGGTCGGCACCAACACCCAGCCTCACTTCTTGCGCTTCGGCTCGTCGTCCACGTCCGCCTCGTCCTCGCCCTCCATCACATCCTGCAACGCAGTCTGCGTCCCCCCGGCGCCGGCACGCATATCGACAAGCACGATCTCGTTACAGGTCAGTGTCGCGAGGACGATGCGGCTGTTGCGCGGGTGGAAGGCGGCGGTCGCGACAGGGGCCTCGAAGCGGATCGTATGTGCGCGAGCGGAGGGGTTCTTTGCTGCTGATTCCGAAGCAGGGGTCTTGGGACGCAGGAAGGGAGACAGCACCGCGAGGTCCCACACGATGGCGGTGCAGTCCAGAGAGGAGCTGAGGAGGTAGCGGTTATTCCGCGACCAGCTGCCTGTCAGCGCGTTCTGTCATTACTGTAGATGTCTGGCAAAAGTAAACAATAGACAGAATGGATGAACCGATACTCGTGTGCATCTGTCGTCTCTCGATTGCCAGGATATCACGTACGCACCTCAGTCCGCCGACGGCCTTGACGTGACCCTCGAGCACGCGGACGACGCCGCGGGTCTCGACATCCCAGATCTCGACTAATCCGTCTGATCCTCCGGCCGCAAGGTAGTGTCCCGCAAACGGCCCCGAAGGGTTGAACCGCACGCTGACAGCCTGCGAGTTGAGCGTCGAGTCGACGCTCTCGGGGTATTTTTGCGCGAACGGGTCTGGGGTCAGTGCTGCTCGCTGATGGTGATATAGCGGATGCTAGAGGGGCGTTCTGCTTCTGTCGACCATGTAAATCGACAGAAACTCACTGAGAAGCTGCTGCATGGCAGCTGTGTGTCTCTATCGTGCGCTGGTAGTGATGCAGGGGTGGTGGGGTGGGATTGTTTTTGTTGACATGTCGATGCTCGTCTCGGGTGACTGTCGACAATCCAGGATCGCTGATTGCGGTAGCGGAGATATGACGCATCTCCGCTTGCCGCCCAGCAATGCCGCTTTGCTCGCTCGATCGCGCGCTCGAGTTGGTCACAACAGGACTCCGTTGTTGTTCCTCCACTTTGCACCCGTCTTTCCATCCTCGCTCTTGCTCCAAGTCACACGCAGAGGGCTGCTACAGACACTCTCTTCGACACCTCCAATACACTTTGGACCTACATCCTCCCCTCCGCCGTCCTCCCCGCTCGCACTACCACCAACATGATGCAGGCTCGCCCGCCGCCTGGGGAGCGGTACATCCCTCCTACGGCGCCTGCCGTGCCCGCTCACCACCTCCAGAGCCTGATCCCGCGTCTGTCCACAGCCATCTACGATATCGATACGCTCAAGAACCAGATCGCAGCTGGAAACATGGATGGCTCTCTGCCCAGCTGGTGAGCAGAATAGCCTTGGGGAGAAGGCAGATAGTGTTATGTCGATGAGCAGTGTCAGGCTGGTTCGTGTGGCTGTTAGTCATGTGCAGCAGCCTTAACGATCTGTTACCAATCCTTCCTTAGTCTGCTGTTTTGCCCTCAACTCGAGCCCGGCTGACATTTTCAGGGACACTCTTCTGCAGCGCTACTCGATGCTCCTTGGCCGTGTGCAGCAGTTGAGCGCGTACGTTGCGCAGGAGGCACGATCGGGCGCCCAGGGCCTCCCAACACTATCTGGTGGTGTCGGCGCTGTCCGTCCTCCACCAGGCGCACCAGGTGCTGCTGGAACGCCTGGTGCTACTGCCTCTGGACCCGGAACCCTTGTCGAGACGGCCACTGCTCCGCCAGCGCTCGCGCACTTCCTCGTGCACGCGCTCCGCCCACTACCGGCAGACGCGCCGCCCGAAGCGCCCGACGTGCTCTTCCAGGTGATCAACACGATGCAGCTCCCGCAGCTCGACGAGGCGCAGAAGGCGCTGCTGGCCGACAGCAGCAGCCAGCAGAGTGTGCTCTCGCTCCCCGGGCAGGTCAAGCTGCATCCGCTCGAGGACCTGCAGAAGCTGGACGACGCGGCACTGGCGCGCCTTACGTCGGACATGCGCCAGCGTCTCAAGCGCGAAAACATGCGCGCCGACGCCATGATTAAGGAGATCAAGCGCCGCGAGGAGGAGTTTGACTGGGTGTTCCGCATCACGGAGGATGACGAGGACGAGGAGAAGGACGACCTATTCGACGATGACGAGGACGGAGATGGAGACGCAAAGATGAAGTCCCCCGCCGAAGAGCCCATCCCGAATCCCCGCGCCGGGTGGAAGGTGTCCGACTACCTCAAGTTCCTCGACACGGGCGACACGCCCAAGCTCCCGCCGGCCGCCGCCGCTGCGGCACCGCCAACAGGTGCTGCGGGAGTTGCTGTTGGGCAGTAATAGATTGGATTGGGAAGTTGGCAGCGTGTCATGCATGTATTGTATACTTTTCGTTTTGCTTCTGACCAAGAGCATTGCCTGTGCATCCCTCTCAAGCACGACAGTATGCATACGGGAGCAAGCTGCTGTCCAAGCCTCTTTCCAAGCTCTGCCGCCAGCAGTGCCACAGCTTGAAAATAGGCGCGCTGAAAATAGGCCCGCTGTGCCAGTTGCAGCCTGGATTTCCACCTTCGTCCTGAGTTGGTTGTGGACAATGAAGCCAGTGACGAGCAGCGAACACTCACCTCGACCCCACCCTCAATAATAACAACCACTCTCTCATCTCTTTCCTCTCCTTTACCCAATCTCTCTCAACCTTTTTCTACATTCCCGCGCCCGCTGTCAAGTCACTCGGCTCGCTCACCGCCACATCCTCCAGCCCGCTGCGAGCACGACGCTGTTAGCGCTGATATCGACGGAATCGAAAATTCGGGCCACCTAAACACATCCGCATCATGTCCGACTACGAGAGGTCGTCGTCTGTCGAGGCCAGCTCCCCCGTGCGGCCCAAGAAGCGCGTGAGTGGTTGTCTGGATTCGAGATGCGTGCGATGGGAAACGAATGCGCCGTCGGGTGAAATCCACGGCGCGCTGTCCGGGTGCTGATGGATTCATCGCACATGTCTCGCCACTCGTTCACAATACTGACTCTTCCCAGGCAAGGATCGCGGACCCGGATGGTAAGAAGATTTATGGATGCCTGTGGTATTACCTAATGCTGATACTGTTCCTTTTGCAGAGGAGGAAGATGTGAGTAATGTGTCCCGCTTCCCCGCTGACTTTCAGGAAGAGCCTCAGTCCGCACCCGTCGAGCGGGACGACGATGACGAGGAAGACGAAGAGGAAGATGAGGACGAAGAGGATGAGGACGATGAGGACGAGGATGACGATCGTGAGCCTGCGCTACCGACGATCAGGAGCTGACTGCAGGTGGACGGAAAAACAAGAAGAGGAAGCCTAAGCGTGCGGGCAACCGCTTCCTCGATGTCGAGGCCGTAGTCGACGATGACGAGGAGGAGGACGATGAGGATGACAACGACGAGGATGGTGAGTTTGATATGCTCCACTGTAGCTAACAATAGTCGCCGCCTTCATTGAAGAGGACCGCGCCGACGAGGGCGATCGCGACGACACGCACCACAGGCGTCTCAACCGCGACATCCGCCGCGACGAGGAGCCTAACATTGAGGAGATTATTGCTGGTATCAAGGAGCGTCACGCGCGCCAGGCCAAATACAACGCCGACAGCGACCACGTTCCCCAGCGACTCCTCATGCCCGGTGTCGACGACCCCAGCCTGTGGCAGGTGCGCGTCAAGGCTGGCCGTGAGCGTGCGATCACTGCGTCCATTTTCCGCAAGGTCTTCCACAGCACCTACACTGGCAACCCCATCGAGGTCCTCTCCGTCTTCTACCGCGACTCGCTTCCCGGCCTCATCTACCTCGAAGCGCGCCAGTCGGCTGCTGTTCACGCCGCTGTTAACGGTATCGTCGGTGTCTACATCTCGCGTGGTGTCCAGCTGGTTCCCATCGAGGAGATGGCCCCCCTTCTCCGCATCAAGAAGAAGGAGGTCAATCTTACTCCCGGCATGTGGGTCCGTCTCAAGCGTGGCAAGTACACCGGAGATCTCGCCCAGGTCATCGACGTCGACCAGTTGACCAGCGGTGTCGTGGGTGTCAAGTTCGTTCCCCGTATCGACTTGACAGCCCGTGAGAAGAAGCAAGACAAGCTAGCCAACGGCAAGGCCGGCTTGAGCGGCACCTTCCGCCCTCCCCAGCGCCGCTTCAACTATGACGACGTGCGCAAGATCTACGGCCGTTCGAACGTCCGCCACGGCGCCCAGGGCAGTCATATATTCGATGGCGACGAGTACGACCACGAGGGTTTCTGTGTCAAGGACGTCAAGATGACCTATCTCGAGACTGAGGACGTCAAGCCTACCCTCGACGAGGTCTCCAAGTTCGCCGCCGATGAGGGCAACACCAACCGCTTCGACCTCGCGACTATTGCCGACGCGAACCGCAACATCACCTCGTCGTTCCTGACTGTTGGTGACCAGGTCGAGGTCGCGGAGGGTGAACTTGCTGGTATTCTTGGTACCGTGGAGCTCATCGAGGCCGAGACCATCTCCATCAAGGCCATTGGCGGTGCTGTCCACGGCCAGATGGTTGAAGTTCCCGCTCGCAGCGTGCGCAAGAAGTTTGACGTTGGAGAGCACGTCAAGATCACCAGCGGCAAGAACGCGGACATCTCTGGTATGATTGTTGACGTCAAGGGTGACGTTGTCACCCTGATGTCCGATCAGGACCAGAAGGAGATCAAGGTGTTCTCGAAGGACGTGCGCAAGGCGGCCGAGATCAGTGGTGGAACCTCGGCGACTGTCGGCCTGTACGACGTGCACGAGCTCGTCATGGTCGACCCGACAACCGCAGCCGTTATTGTCAAGGTCGAAGGCAGCAAGCTCCGTATTCTCGACCAGAACGGCATAACGCGTGTAGTCAGCCCGCAGGAGGTCAGCCTCCGTCGTGACAATGCCCGATATGCTGTCGCTACTGACTCGGCTGGTAACGACATGAAGGTCGGCGACGCGATGAAGGAGGTTGACGGTGAGCACCGTCGCGGAGAGGTCATCAACATCTCCCGTTCGCTCTTCGTCTTCTTGCACAACCGCGAAATTACCGACAACTACGGCGTCTTTGTCGCCCGCGCATCCGCCCTCGTGTCGGTCACCCCGAAGTCGGCCATGAGTGACCTCACCAAGCTCAACCCCGCTCTCCAGCAGGCTCTCCCTCTTGGTGGTGCCAGCCTCATGCCTCCCCCTCCCTCGACCGGCAACAGGAGGATCATCAACACCAATGTTGTCGTTACCCGCGGAACCTACAAGGGTCTCGTCGGAGTCATCAAAGATGTCGTCGGTGCTACCGAGGCACGTGTCGAGCTTGCCACCAACAACAAGACCATCACCATCAAGACTGCCTTCCTCAAGCGCAAGGACCCCAAGACTGGCGAGACTTTCCCTCTCGAGTCAGGAGGCTTTGGAGGCCGTGGCGGTGGCGGCGGAGGCCGCGGCGGTCCCGGTGGCGGAGGAGGCTACGACAACCCGTACGGCAGCATGGGCCCCCCCAACGGCGGCGCGCCCCCTGCCGGCCGCTTCGGCCAGACTCCCAATCCCTACGCGATGGGAAAGACCCCCAACCCTTACGGCGGTGGCAAGACCCCGAACCCGTACGCTTCTGGCGGCAAGACGCCTGCCTGGGGCGCCAGCAGCGGCGGAAAGACACCCGGATGGGGCGGCGGAGGAGGCAAGACTCCTGGATGGGCAGGTGCTGGTGGCCGGACGCCCGGTTGGGCAGGTGCGGCCAGTGGCGACAGGACCCCTGCTCCTGGAAGCTACGGTGATGGTGGCAGGACGCCTGGATGGAGCGGCGCTCGTCTCGACGGCGGCAAGACTCCCAACCCCTACGGCGCTGGTGCCCCCACTCCTGGTGCTTACAACGATTCAACGGTGAGTTGCATACACAACCAGATCGCGACTGACAAATAGGGACCTATGTCTGCGCCCACACCGTACGGTGGTGGACCCTCGTACAGCGCCCCTACCCCCGGTGCCGCGCTTTCGGCTCCGACACCAGCTCCGGCTGGCGGCTTCAGCGCGCCGACACCCTACTCGGCTCCCACGCCGGGCATGGCTCTTTCGGACCCTACTCCCGGTATGGCGCTGTCTGCACCGACGCCCGGCGGCGCGCTCTCTGCCCCCACACCAGGCGTTGGCGGTCACTTTGGTGCTCCTACTCCCTTCGGCGCACCCACACCGTTCGCCGGTGGTGGCGGCGGCGCCATGTCGCACAACACGAGCGGCGTTCCTTGGGACTGGGCCCTCGACTTCCGCAACGTCATGGTCGTGGTCGGCCCCTCGCAGCGCCCCGGCACGCGCAACCCTCGCCACTTCCAGCGCGGCCACTACGACGACATGCAGTACGGCATCGAGTCGACGACGGGCGAGATGGTGCAGTGCCGGTCACTCGCGGACAACTCGAGTATCGAGATCCCTGCAGAGTACCTCGCGCCGGTCCGCCCTGACGATGAGGGACAGGTCGTCATCTTCCTCGCGGGCGGAGACCTCAAGGGCCAGCAGCGCACTACGCAGTACAAGTCGGACAACCAGTGGATGATGGAGCAGGAGCCTTCCGACGTTGTTGGTCTCGTCATGGACGAGGACTGCCTCGCGCGTATCTGGCGCACCGACTAGAGAGAGAGAGACAGCGAGAGTGTAGTGCAGTGCAGTAACTAGAAAATAACGCACGGTATGGCTCGTATCTGTATGCATGCGTAGGATGTTCTGAGTACAGCGCAGCCAGACAAGTTGGGGCGAACATATCATGCAGGTCACGTACTTACATCGGAACCAAGGGCGAGACGCTGAGACCCGCCCGCCGGTCAGTTCCCTGCCCTGGAGTTCACACCACCAGGCCGCCATTCGACTCGTCCCACATCAGGATGTCTGCCGCCCATCATGGGATGAGATATATAATGCATGCGACTTCTGACCTAGATCTAGACCTTGGACGCGACGGCGATGCCGATGCGGCACGCCGCACCGACGGCCGCGGACAGGAGGGCGTGTCCCGGCGCCTTGAGGGCGCCCTCCTCGACCGCTGTGTCGAGATGCGAGAGCTCGTCGTCGCGGAACTCTTCGAGAATCTTGTTGAGCAACGGGAGTGCCGGGTGGTCGCACGCCTCGAGCACGGGCTTGAGCTCGCGCAGCTGACTGACAGGTTAGCAACACAAGCACGGTCAACCGCCTGCTCATTGTCGGCTGCGGCGAGCCACACGAGTCCGAGCGGAGCGTGAGTGAGTGTACTTACTCGTCGTAGTGCTCGCCGATGACAGTCTCAACGGCCTCGGTGCACGCCATCGCCGCCTCCTTGCCCATCAGCGCCGTGCCGGCGCCGAGACCCCATGCGAGTCCCTGCCAGATAGGGTACAGCACCGTCGGGCGCACACGATGCTGGTCGGCCATGCGCGTCAAGACGTTCAGGTGGTGCCGCTCGTTCTCCCACATGTCCTGCGTGTGAGTATTTACAGCCGCAGACCACAAATAAAAGCGCAACGTGCTCTCCTCGAGCAGTACCGAGCGTCATCTGCCGCCGCTATCCGTCGCTTTCTCCGCCTTTGCGTAGTCTACTCACCTCCACCTGCTTCGCAGTCCCACGGTCGCCGCGGACCTGGCTCGCCCACTTCTGTCCGCGGTAGATCCAGTTGGCGCCAAGCTCACCCGCGTGGTTGACGCGCACAATCTCCTCCAACAACCGGCGGTGCTCGGGCGACAGCTCGGGGGACGTAGTGGTCGCGGGGTTGGGTGGTGTCGGCGCCGTAGCGGCGGGTCGGGAGGACTCGGCAGCAGGGGGGCCGGGAGGACGGGCACCGGGAGGAGGGCCGGGGCGCGGCGGGCCGGGCTTGGCATATGCGTGCGAAGCGGTCGCAACGCCGCGCACGACGCGCGCAGAGGGGGTCTGCAGGATGGGACGCATAAGGAGGGTTGGTTGGGGTGGATTTGTTGTTGTTCAGTGATGGTGGTGGGAGAAAACGAAAGTAATGTGCTGGATCAGGGCTGCTGTGGAGTGGAGGTTTAATCGAACACAGCGATGGTGGCACTTGTCATGGAGCATCCAACATTCGTTTCACGCAGTTTGGCTGCAATAGACGGGGCGCTCAAATGATACACAACGCACATACTCTCCATGTCATGGCTTTTCTATACTACATATCTAACGGCGGTCCCTGTCCCTCTCGCGATCCCTCTCCCGGCGGTCATCGCGATCCCGGTCGCGGTCACGGCGGTCGTCGCGGTCACGATCGCGCCTGTCATCGCGGTCGCGGCGGTCGTCCCTGCGATCCCGGTCTTCCCTCCTGTCTCGGTCATCACGCCTGTCGCTACGGTCGCGGTCGTCGCGGCGGTAGTCCCTATCCCTGTCCCTCTCACGCTCGCGGGTCTTGCGGCGAGCCCGCTCCTCCTCCGTTTCGTACCGCCTGTCGTCGCGACGGTCCCTGTCGCTACGATCGCGGTCCCTTTCACGATCACGAGGACTGCGATCGCGGACGCGGTCGCGTTCACGATCCCTATCACGGTCATCGCGTCGCTTGGCATCGCGTCCTCCATCATCGTCGTCGTCGCGCCTCCGCCGGCGGTCGTCGGGTGTGCCGTTGCGCGAGTCACGATCAGAGGGCTCGCGAGAGTCGTAGTCGCTGCGGGGCGTGTTGGTGCCGGAGCGGTCTCCGCCACGGACGAGGAGATGGGCAGCGTTGAATCCACGTCCTCCGCGAGTGGCGTACGCTTCCTTTCTCGCCTTTGCGTCCTTCTTCTTTGATGTCGGGGGGAGCTCTGACGTGAGGGCTGTCGCGCCGAGACCGAGGAGAGCAGGGCGCGCTTTGGGGACGTGCACCTTTGTGTCCTTCTTCGCGTCGTAGCCCATGCCGCGGAGAATGGCGGCGCCGAACGCCTCGACCGGCACAGCGTCGTAGTCGTCGAGGTTGCTCTCCTGGGGGAGAGTGGCGAGGTCGCGCCGAAGTGCATCCTCCTCGCTGCCGGGAAAGTTGCGATTGTTTGCCGCAGTCGCAATTGTAAAGTCGTCGGGAACAGCAGAGGTGACCGCGTTGCCGCTGTTGCCGGCGAGGACAGCTTGCAGCGCCTGCTCATCGAGAGTAAGAGGCCGGCGCTCGAGCTCCGCGTCGGACGGCTTGACGTCCTCGTCGGCATGCGGCTTCTCCTCCGACTCGCGGGGCTCCTCCTCCTTTGGCTCGCGCTTCAGAAAGCGGAGACCAGCGCGCTGCGGCTCGTCGCCCGTCCGCTCGTGCGTAACCACAGGACCGTCGTTTTGGTTCTCCGGGCGGTAGGTCTGGACGCGGCGGTTGGCCTCGCGCCAGTCCTTATTGGGCTGAGGAGCAATGACGAGGGGGGGAGGCGACTTGTTGCGTCCAATACCACGACCATTGGCGCTGAAGCCGTCAAACTTCTCCTCCTTGACGCGCGTAGATCCGGAGCGCGAGTCGCGGCCATCGCGGTCGCGGTTCGATGTGCGCCGCGAGAAGGCATCCTCGTCGTCCGAGTCGTCACGAAAGCGCGACTGAGAGGGTGCGCTCCATCCCGTCTTGGAGGGCATGGCGTGGATGTCGGGGAGAGTGTTGTTGTGGATGGTGCGACAGAGGACGAGTCTTTTGGCGGCTCGCTCATGACGGAAATGGTTGTTGCAGGTTGCCACTCAGATGGTGGAAGTGAACACGTGATATTATTTGTTGGCTCCCCCCATTTTACTCCCCTGGATCCTCTTTCCCTGGGCCGGTGTCATCACCGCCGAGTGACATCTCTCTCAGCCAGCCCAGCCTACAGCCCAGATACCTCTACAACACTCTCCTGCATCATCTTCTTCGCTACCACTCTTCATCTCGAGCTCTCTTTCACAATGGCGGTCGTAGCGATCCCCCCGCCATTCTTCTCCCCCTACCTCGATGACCAGCTCATCAAGCTCTCCGCAAAGCAGATCCCTTGGGAGGTGAGTCGCGGTTCCATGTTATCATACCGTACACAGACGTCACTGACAACCCAAGGGATACCAGCGGGCCAAGCTCCTCAGCCAGGAGGAGTGCACCCTCTTGAGGTCGCTCGAGAAGCTCGTGAGTACACGCTGAGGTAGTGCACAGGCAGGTCCGCTAGCTGCGTGCTCTTGCTCGCTGTAGACCAGTCCGAGACTGGACGCAACTCACACGTGCAGCCCGCCGGCCAGCGCAACACCGTCTTCGACAAGCAGGGCGCGGAGTATGCCAAGCTCTACATTGACCTCCTCCGCAAGCTGCAGCGTGTCGACACCGTCCAGGCTGTCCTCGTGTCCATCTCCAACATGCTCAACGACCTCAACGCCATCCAGTACTTCCATGCCCTCGCCGCCCATGACCCTCTCGACCCCTACCAGCCCATTGTCAAGTGTCTGACCATGGAGACTGACGAGGAGTTCATCTACCTCGAGAGCTTGCGCATTCTTGCCCTCCTCATTGCGTGAGTGCTAGCAATCGACAGGCTTTGACTCTCAGCACCGACAACCGCGACTTCCCCGAGACCCTCCTTCCCCCCGTCCTCAAGTCCATCTCTTCGCTCCTCAACTCGTCCCGCCTTCAGCACCGTGACGTCGCCGCTCAGGTCCTCAACGCCGTCCTCGGCAAGAAGCAG
Organism: Apiotrichum akiyoshidainum; assembly: GCA_002973495.1. Taxonomy (NCBI): domain Eukaryota; kingdom Fungi; phylum Basidiomycota; class Tremellomycetes; order Trichosporonales; family Trichosporonaceae; genus Apiotrichum; species Apiotrichum akiyoshidainum. The sequence goes on along the minus strand of PQXP01000179.1, from coordinate 27,141 downwards.
TTCCGCAAGGCCGTGTGGGCTGAGGGAGAGTGCATCTCGGGCCTGATCAAGTGGCTCAAGGAGAGCCCTTCCCCTCAGCAGCAGTACGCGTGCGTGTGCTGCATCTGGCAGCTGTCCTTTGAGGAGGCGCCCGCCAACGGACTCGACAAGAAGTACGACGTTGTCGCGATCTTCATCGACATTGCCAAGAGCGCCGTCAAGGAGAAGGTCATCCGTGTTGTTGTCGCCACCTTCCGCGTGAGTTCTCGAGTTGGGGCCAGGCCTGCAGCTAATCTCCAGAATCTCCTCGCGATCGCCCCCGCCGCCAACCTTCCCTCCATGTTTGTCGTCCGTCTCCTGCCGTTCGTTCAGTCGCTCAGCGAGCGCAAGTGGTCCGACGAGGACATCGTCGAGGACATTGACTACCTCAAGGAGGAGCTCAAGACCCGCCTGGACGGTCTCACGTGAGTGTGGACGTTGGTTAATGTGCAAGTTGTCCACTGACATGCAGAACCTACGACGAGTACGTCTCGGAGCTCGAGTCCGGCCACCTCGTGTGGTCCCCCGCGCACGAGTCGGACGACTTCTGGCGCGTCAACACGAGCCAAATCATCAACGAGGGCGACGGCAAGCTCGTCAAGCGTCTGGTCGAGATTCTCAAGTCGTCGACCGACCCCGTCGTGCTCGCCGTTGCCTGCAATGACGTCGGACGGATGGTCAAGTACGGCGGCGAGCGTGCCAAAACCCTTATCGCCAACCTGCACGGCAAGACCCGCGTCATGGAGCTCATGACTTCCGAGAACCCCGACGTTCGTTACAGGAGTCTGCTGGCCGTGCAGCAGATTATGAGCCAGCACTGGATGAAGTGAGCGCGCGTGTGTGGGCGTGCTGCCGCCCCCGTCTCTCTTGTCTTGTTGTGCCCGTGGCTGTGAGCGGGATGAGAAATGTTTACCCGCACAGCAGCAGATAGGATCCCACCCTCGTCTGTACCATTTTTTTAGATATGCAAACGTTTAGTTGTGCGAGTCGAGTCTGAGCGCTCATGTTCATGGTGATGTGGGAGCCAAGGGATGTCGGACAGGCTGGGGTCGTTTGGGTGTAGCCATACGGTCTGTAGGTGGGTCGGTACATATGCTGCTGGTAGAAACGTCTGTGGCAAACTGGTGGCTAACTAGGCCGAGGGACCGTGAACGTATGACTTGCAAGCATCACTCAAGGGCCGCATTGTGCCCTGTGTTCTCTCCGGTTTCGCAGTGCCGGCCTTGATAATGCGGATGGGCGAGTGCTTGGCTTCACCTCATTGAGTCGACGACGACTGGTCGACTGGTCGGGGGTTGCTTCTCTCCAGCACCGCGGTCCACCCAAGAGTTGGTGCCGGGTCTTGAAGTGTTCATCTGCAGAGCTGGTATTGTCGGCTCTCAGTCACCCTCTCGGACTGTATCTCAGCTCTGGGTCCCGTCCTGCCCGTCGAGCCAGGGATAGCCAGCTACAGGACGAGGCCGCTCCCGCCCCGCGCATCATCGGCGGGTCGAAGGGACAGAATGGCAGCGCCGCGCAGATCTCGTTCCAGGCATCACGGTGCTACACGATGAGCAACTGTTGCTGAGATCTCCAAGTCGCACACGGAATGCAGGGACTGCTCGCTCGCTGTGCAGGAACCGCAGTCTTCTGCAGAACAGAGCGAACGCTCCTCCTGGCGGGCCTCTGGCAGGGTGGCTCCACTTTCCCCTACCCGGCCGCTCTCTCATCACCCATCCGGTGGTCCCCGCCGTCGCAGCGCCTCCAGCCCCCCACTGCTCTGGACACGGAGGCGGGCACAGCACTCTGTTCTTCTCTTCCGGAACGCATGGTCCTCTACCGGAGACATCTGTCGCCCGAAGGACGGGGATGAGCAGGGAACAATGAGCGGACAGCCACACGCGGGACTGACTGACGGGTCGCCCGTGTCGTCCGCGTCCGCAGCGGCTCGCTTCCGGTCGCGTTCTGCGCCACCTTTCAGCGCCACACCTCCCGCATGCCTCCTCGCTCCGCAGCCGGCTGCTGCATGCAGCTCAGGGGAAGGCGACGCTCTGCCGATCTACGCACGGCGCACGATGCACAGCACGGTACAGCACAGGGAGCATGACACAGGGCGCACCCTGCTCGCCTGGTCGTCGCGCGTCGCGAGCTCGAGCCGTGGAGGCGCAGCGTGCTGCTCGCGGATCGCGGCTCGACGAGCGCAGCCCGGTTCTCGTCCTCGTCCTCGGCCCCGAGATGCACGGGGCTGGTGGTCACCTACCGCTGACAGCGCAGCGCTAGAACAGCACTGGAAGAGCACTGGCGCAACACCAAGCATTCTCCAGCGCAGTTGTTCGGTTCGGAGAGTGCGGTGCTAGGGCCGACGCGCCCTCGCTCGGTGTCATGCCGCGGAGGAGTTTGTGCAGTGTGCTGCGTGCGTTATCTCGCTCATCCCTCTTACACCTCGGTTGGGGAGTTGTGCGCTTCTTGGCGGCACAATGGTGCGACGCTCCCGAACTGCAAGACACCCACTGTGACACTGACGGATCGATGGAAAGCATGGACACGTGTGAGAGATATACTACAGCTCGTGCTGCATGCATGTACATGAAAGTAATGGTGGTGGCATGATGCTTTACAAAGAACAGAGAGAGTGAAAAGGCAAAGAAACGGCTGTGGTGGTGATGTGGTGATGGAAAGGAACACCGTTTCAGGCTACGACCTCATGCCAATGTCCGAGGGAGTACTACAAATGCTACTTCTACTACTGTGGCTACTACCTGAAGGGAGAGAAAGTCTACTACGTCCCGGTTGTCCATCTCCGCGCACTTGCGGAGATTGTCCTGGACTGGGCGTGAAACAGCACGACGGCTCGGCGAGCACGGAAACCGAGCGGAGACCGAGCGGAGACGCGTTTCAGCGCCGACGGATGTTGCACAGGGTGAAGGTTCCAATGCAATTAAATGTCCGAAAGCGAGGATTCCGTGGGAAGCAACAAGGCGAGCCCAGGGGTCCTGGAACAGAGTTACGTTTAGAACTGCGAGTCCGAGTGCTTGGAAAAGTCGATGACATGGGCGTCCTCCTCGCCGTCCGGGATCTGGCTGTCGTCGAGACCCAAGCCCGACTCGTACAGGTGGTACTCCTCAAAGGGGTCGGCTGAGTACTGTCCCGAGATAGACTTGTCGCGGCGCTCATTCTGGGCCTGGTCGTACTGAGGGTCGCCGAGGGCGATGCCCCATGCTCCGCTGGCGGCGGACGCGTACTCGTGCGATGAGGTCGAGCTGCCGACAAAGGAAGGGTAGTCGTTGTTAGGCATTTTCTCAGAGGCATTGGCAAGGGGCGAGGGGCGAGTGGGACGGTGGCGCTCCGAGAGGTGCTTGGAGGCGGTTCGAGCGGCCTGATCGGCCTGGGATGCGCGATGGCTGCCACGGGACGAGCTCTTCGACGACGACGAGTGGGTGGATGTCGAGTGGTTGAGGTCGCTGTGGCCGTCACCGTCGGTACCAGAGTAAGTGGATAGGTCGGCGCGGGGCTGGATCGAGGGTTGCTCGTACGGCTGCTGGATGTAGTAGTCGCCACCAGCGGGAACGTAGGCAAGAGGCTGGGGCTGGTAGCCGTAACCCTTCTCGTTGGCGAACGGGTCGGGCTGCTTGGCCGAGATGTAGGATTTTGTTGGGCGGCGGGGGGCGGCAACGGGAACGCTCATGTCCTTCTCGGACGGCGGATGGTTGAGGGGGGCGCCACTTCCGGCTGTGCTAATCGTCGATTGCCTGCTCTTGCTCCTGTTCTTGTTGCGTTGAGCAGCAAGACGTCTCCGGCGGCGCTCGTAGACGGCAATCGCCTCGTCTCGCCTCTTCTTGCGGAAGCGGATAAACCAGATTACGAAAGCGGTGAGAAAAAGACCGGCAGCGACTCCTCCTACAAGACCTCCCACAATGGGGCCAATCGCCAACGGCTTGGGCTTGGGGGTAGCGGTCGCTGTTGCCACCGGGGGCAGGATGGTGGAGAAGACGGTGACAATCTCGTCGCGCTCAAAGAGCTGCTCAGCAGCCACGACAGGCGTCGGGATGGGATTCGGTGCCATTGTCTAGGTGTGAGCAGGTTTTGATTTTGGAAGAAGGGAACGTTCAACAACGAGCGCTGTGGGGTCGAGGTCTTAAGATGCCTCAAGGCTTGGCTGCTGGCCAGCTGCCATCCCGCTATGGCGCTCGGGGGACGAGCGAGTTGCCTCGAGCTGCGGGGCTGCACAGATGCTATTTGTGGGTCACCGCCAGTTCCCAAGGATCATAACCAAGGGCCCTTCCGGCCTCGCGTCCCTTGCTGGTGGCGTGTCTTGTCGCCCTCGCCCTTGACATGAGGCGGCCGGCGCTCTTCTTGCCAGGTCCGGTTCCCATCACGGCGCCTCTTGAGCCGTCGGTTGGGACCCAAAGGACCACACACAAAAGACGCGCGCATTCTTCGCGTTTGATCATCACACGAGCCTCGCCCAAACGCCCCATGCACCGATGCGCGCCTTACCATCCGTGCTGGCTGGCACGAGGCGTGCTCATGGAATGGGAGTTACTCACTGTTCAAAATAAGTGGGAAAGTAAGACGTGGGAAAGTGAGACCAGGGTGTGTTGAGGATCTAAAAGGTGGCGGCTTGCCAAGACGAAGCCGATTTGAAGGGATAAAACGATGGGGATGCAGTGTCTGCTGCTTGCGATATTTGTCGTGGTAGTGGGGAGGGGGCGGCGGATAAGCAAGAAGAACAGAGGAGAGATAACAAGGACAAGGAGGTGGGAACGAGTTGCTTGTGGCTGGCCGAGTATAGAGAGTTGGCGGAATGGGAGATTGTAAGTGAGGTCGTGATGGCAGGCAATTGCCGGGTCTGTGTGGATCTGTTGGGTACGACGGCTGATGTGGATCTGTGTACCGACGGCTGATCTGATCTGGGCAATGCGGTGACCGTGTCCTCGACGACGGGCGATGTACGGGCTGAAAAGAGTTCGCTTCCGGTGGGGGGTCCAACGCAGGGCACAAGACGGCACGAGTGGACGGGTGGGCGGGGCACGATAGTAGCGGTGGTAACCAACTCTCCGATCACAGAGACGAGAGAGAGAGAGAAAGAGAAAGAAAGAGAGAGCAGGCTGGCGGCCAGGAACTTTTGAGTGGCGGGAGGCGGGTGCTCGACGAGGAAGTACAGTGGCGTCGGCGGCGTCTAGCTCTGAGCTTCTCAAATATGGATGGGTGGTGCTGTGTTCTTGACGTCGGTAGTGGAACAGAGCATAAACTAGCGGGCGAACAGAAGATGCACGACAGCAAGCGAGGAAGCGAGGTTTTTTAGATTAGACAAGGAAATGGATGTGGAGAGCAGAAGCAATGTCGTCACGTAGACGAGCGGCGACGGACGGAGCGTCCAGGAGCCAACGGAAGTCGACCTGATACAAGGACTGAGCAACAGTCACAGTTGCTTTGCTTGTGTCTTGGCTTCTTGGCTCGACGACGGAGGCGGCGGTAGGGGTGGCAGCGACAAAAACGAGAGACACAGGGCAAAGGTACGGCTGCGAGCGCGTGTGCCGAGGGGAGGGCCGGAGGGTTTGTCGGGAAGAAGCTTTGGTGGGCGCTGGCCGTGCAGATGCCGGTCGATAACGAGATGGCGACGCGGAACAGCGAAAATGTCCTTGCAGCTCGTTGCTTGGTGCCAAGGCACAAAGGGACGACACCGAGCTTGTTTGCGACAGAGATCGAGGCGTACGCAGAGCGGTGCAGCAGCGGTGCGTAAGGCGTGTGCTGCAAGAGTCTGGCGAATACGGCGAGAAGAACCGAGTCGACAAGAGAGAATGAGTTGTGGGGGGGTAAGAACGAATTGGCGGTGGTGAAGAGCAGGAGCGTGGCAAAGAAGGTCGGAGGAGGTAAGGTTGTTGTGAGAGTGTGGGGGTAAAAGAGAGCGATTGTCAGATGTAGAGAGAGTGATAGATGGTCGTGGTCGTCGTCGAGTCGTTGTGATCAACACTACGATAGACGTACGCGCGCACAGAAGTGAGAGGAGAGGAGAGGAGGGAGGGAGGAGACAGAGAATCAATGGGGAAAGCTCGGCAAGTGGTAGCCTCGGGATGCCTATATTGTCAACGGTCGTACTACTCGAGCTTTTCTCAGTCGGGGTTTGTTCGTCTTTGGTCTCATGCTCCCTGTTCCGCTCTGTTGCAGAGCTTCTCGACCAGAGTGGCAACGGTACAAGGGAACTAGTGGGTAGCAAGGGGGAGCAAGAGACGGCCAAGACATGGCAAGCCATCCACAAAGGGGGGTGGATTCCCATTTGATTGATTGACCATTTCATCTCACCCCTTCCTCTCTCCTTCTGCCAGCGGTCGTGCATTGAGCGCCACCGCCACCGTGGTGCTTTCTTTCCCTCTCGCTCTCCTCTGCCAGCTGGCTCTCCTGTTGTGGACAGTACCCATGTTACCAAGACATATTGAGATGCCGCCGTCGACGTACAACCCACCCGTACCATACATGACTGTAATCGGTTTTCCGGGCATCCCGTTCCAAGCCCATTTCGACAGCTCAAGCACCCGCTTCCCCCTTGGGTACCGGGCCCCTTGAGGGCCAAGAAGGGGTCGATTGCTTCCACGATTCCCATCCCGACAACCTGACAAAGCACTGCAACATGTCTGAGCCAAAACTGATGCAGCAGGCAGTGTGGATTGATCTCTCTGCGGTTGTCTGGTCTCAGCTCCCCAGCTCGCTGGTTTTCCTGCACGACGGCCTCGTGTCTCCTCTGCTCTTGTGCTGTTCCTGCTCTCGTCAGCTCAAATCTCCCGCAGGACAGGAAACGCTTCCCGCATCCCGGCTGAGATCCCGGGCTCTCGGGGCCAACGTTATCTGGCCCTCGCCCTGGTGCCACTACCGTGGTACTATTCCTGGCCAGGTCCACACAACAAAATGTCCCAGTTTCTCGCATGGCGTCCGAGGAGAGGCGCTATTTGCTGCTTGCGCCGCAGAAGCCAGCTCGTGCGCGAATATTGACATGATCCATGATGGGCAGATGCAGCATGGGAGCATGGGAGTGGAGCTGATGGCTCCAACGGAATAACAAGTTTGCAGGCCCAAGGTTCAAGGTTGGCTGACCGTGACAATTTGGCTCAATTCTCCACAGCTTGAGCCTGGCTGTCCACCATTGTTTGTGCCCCCCATCCGTCGAGCCGATGAGATCATCGGACATGATATCTCATGCATACCATGCGCTTGCTGCTTGCTACTTGCTGATGCTCGCTCACTGTTGTTTATCAAAGTCCATATGCCAAGCCGCCCAGCAACTGGTGCTGCCCCACCTTGGCAGCGGCGCCAGGCAGTCAGACGACCGGGCCGCAGCCTTCCGCGCCGCCATGCACCCTTGACCCGCTCAAGCTTCCCGCCCGTGCTGCCGCTCCTTCTGCCGCCGTTGCCGCTGCTGTTGCTCCTGCCGCTACCGCTGCCGCTACCGCTGCCGCTACCGCTGCCGCTGTTTACTGCCTTGTCCAAGTCCTTGGCTATGCTTCTTCCCTGCCTCCTGCCCTGCCCTAAGCAAAGCCTCTCCCAGGCCCAAGTTCTGAGTATACACCAGCCGGATCCCGACCATGAGCTCCTCTGCTGTTCTTCCTCCGTTTCTTGCTTCACCCTTGGGCACGTTTCTTTCATTACTCGCTTGTGCTTGTCCTCTGACGAGCGGTCGTCCTTGGTGTGCCGCCGCTTGATGTCGGGCCGTTGGCCTGCTTCAGACTGACCCGAACGCTACGCTAATAGGTGCTACCAGTATTGAGCCACGCCCGTGCCACACTAGCATGCCGATGGTGTGTGCCAGAACATCCATGTCGCGTTCTCTCCTCTCTCTGTCAGAGAACGGTCCCCGCCGGCTCTCCACCACCCTCCCGACCCGACCCATGCGCGTCTCCTTACCTCCACCTCGACTTCAAGTCGGGCTCCCGGCTCGTGCTAGCGCCAATGCCAATGGCACCACGCCACCACCACCACAACCACCACAACACCACCACAGCACGCCAACACTGCTCGGAACACAGCCAGTGGGCCTGCTGGGCAGCTGCAAGATAAGATTGTCCCAGATCTGTCCCCTCTTCTGGAAGCCTGGAGCCAATCCCCCAGTGCTGATCTGCCGATCTGCCGATCCCCTGATACCAGATGACGCTGGCTGATACGATAACCTATGATACGATACTGCTCGCTATTCCGCAGCAGCTCGGCCCGATAGGGGCCGACAGCACCTTGCCTGGCCTCGTTCCCGGCCGGCTACACCGCATCGGCACAGCGGGATCGGCACGTCGGTGCCCGCGATCTGGCACGGCGCACCGGTCTTAGGTGTATTCGCTATCGGCATCGAGATCGCGGCATGCACCGCTGGCCACTGCCACCCACTGCCACTGCCACTGGAACAACTGGAAGCCGGCAGCAACCCGCACCGCCACTTGTGCCTGCCACACGCTGGTATCGGGCTCGCAGGGCGTCGCGTCTGCACACTTGCACTGGCGCACTGGGGAGATCGGATTGCGTGGACCCGTGCGTGGACGACTGCGTCGGCTCGTCGGATTCCGTGTTCCGTGTCGTGCCAGTGCGCGGCTCCTCGTGGTCCAGCAACTGTGCTGCCTGCGCTAGGGGCCCGTGCAGCTAGCGAGCTCCCGAACTATGAGGTACACGTCTCGGCCGACCCTCGCCTCACGTCCATCGATACCCACATGCGTCCACCGCACCCCCCCGCCGCCCCCACGCGCCACGCACGAGACGCTTCTAAATATCCAATGCATAGTCATCCCAGACCCTGGGTCTTCAGAGTCCATGATAGTTTGTCCCGCCATTAATTTGTGAGGAGAGAGGGAGGGGAGGGGTAGGGGAAGAGGGATATGGACAAGACGACATGTCACGACACACGGGGGGAACGCGCCACTGCTTCTTCAGCGACACGCCCTCCTCCACCGCCCCGTGTGCGCTCCGCCGCACCGCACGCGCCCGCAGCAGAAGTTATCATTATAACAGTGCGCTGGTTTACATGACAATACGGGGCTCGGTGATGCTGGTCGAGATCTGTAAAAAGTCAGTAACAGGACCCGGCGACAACTGATGTTTTCAAGCCGACTCACGCTCTTGTGGGGCAGGACCGAGGCACCGTTAACGTAGAGCTCGTCCTTGATGCTGACGTCGTCACCGAGGACGGTAATGTTCTCGACGCGGCACCAGCGGCCGACGGTCGAGTTCCAGCCGATGATCGACGAGGCGATCCATGTGTGGTCGCGGACCTCGGCGTTGGAGAGGATAACACAGCGCTGGAGACGGACACCCTTGCCGATCTTGGCGCCGGGACCAATGACAACGTTGGGGCCAATGACAGCGGTGGGGTCGATCTCGGCCGTGGGGTCGACCAGGACGTTGCCGCCGTAGACCCACTTGTTCTGCGAGGGGTCGCTGAGGAGCGGCGAGTGCTGCGAGGTGAGGTGCGAGAGGTAGAGGCAGGTGCCCGAGAGGTAGTCCTTGGGCTGTCCGACGTCCATCCAGAAGCCGGCGAGGTCAAACGAGTGGAGCTGCTGGTCGGCGGCGACCTCGGGGAAGATCTCCTTCTCGATGGAGGTGGGGCGAAGCTGCCAGTCAGCACAATGAGCAAGGGGATCACACGTGATGGATAAGGCAGACGCGTTTCGGGCACGGAATTGGGTAACAGGTGAAACTGCCGGACCTCCAGAACGCACACGTGGTCAATGACGCACGGCGTCCAACCACTCCGTATGAGGAAGAACAACTACTCACCTCGATACGGTCAAGGATCGAGGGGTTGAACATGTAGATACCGGCGTTGATGCGGTTGCCGACGAACTCGACGGGCTTCTCGACGAAGCGGTCAATCACGGTCGATCCGGGCTTGGTGACAACGACACCGTAGGCGGAGGGCTCAGCGACCTTGGTGACCTGAACACTATCAGCGGGGTTCTTTACTACCTGCAAGAAGCAGCTGCCTGCTACGTACCATGATGGAACCCTCACATCCGTGCTTCAGGTGGAAGTCACTTTAATTGTATCAGTCAACCGAACTCGGGATCGCCGCTCCGCGCCGCGACAGGATACTCACCGGAAGGCCTCGAAGGGGTACGAGCAGGTAACGTCCGAGTTGAGAACGAAGAAGGGCGAGTCGTCCTTGCCGAGAATGTCACGGGCGAGGGCGAGGGGACCAGCTGCAAAGTGTTAGTGCACATGCCACATGTCTCCAGCTTGTTCCGCCGCACGTACCAGTGCCGAGAGGCTCAGTCTCGACCGAGAAGCTGATCTTGATGCCATACTCCTCCTCAGTCTTCTTGAGGACCGAGACCATGACCTCGGGACGGTAGTTGACAGCAAGGACAATGTCCTTGACACCAGCCTGGTCGGGTCAGCAGAGTCCTTTGTGTAGTGTCCGTTCTGCGGGCAATTTCTGACGTGGGCACACGGCTCGGGGTCCATGCTCCCTATCCATCGGAACAAGACTTACCTTGACGAGAGCCTCGATCTGGTGCAAGCTGAAAGGGTGGTCAATGAGTTGTTCGGGGCGTGTTCGGAAGCTCCAAGCCTGCCTGCTGGACGCGCAGCGCGGTTCCGCAGTTGCTGTCCACAGGGCAGCTGCACTGCGAGCGTGCAAACGTGCGACTGCACGATGAGAGCTGCAGCGGGACGCCGCCATGCTGGAGCGCTCATAATACGTACATCATAGCCTGCGAGGTGTTAGTGAAAGATCGGTGTCGGGCAGTTGAGAATGCCGCTACTCACCTTGTTGCAGAACTCGACGAGGGGCTTGGGCCACGAGAGCTGGTCAGAGTGAGTAAAGTGTCCTACGGGGTGCCCGGGGTGGGCCGTGGACAGGGTGGAGCGTTGCTAGCCTCTGGTTTGTTTGATACGCACAGTGAGCGGCCTAAGACGGGTGCCGAAACCGCCGACAAGAATAAGAGCGTGCTAGGTGTAAGTCGCTGGGGTGCATGTGGATTGTTGTTGTCAGAGTACTTATCTTCATGATGTAGGGATGGAGAGGGGGGAGGGGGGAGGAAGAAAGAGAAAGCCGATGGAGGCGAGAGATAGAGGAGAGAGAGAGAGAGAGAGAGAGAAAGAGTGGGAGAGAGAGAGCGACTAAGTAGCGAGTAGCAGCAGTAGAGCAGTGAGGCTGTCAGCGTGTAGCGTGGACGTCGAGGCCCGCTTAGAATTGGGGGATCAGCTGGGGAAAGTGAGTGACGGCGGGTGGTGGTGGTATTAGACCTAATGTGGTATTAAAACGTGGAACGTGGACGGAGGGTCATGCAATTAGGATCCTCCCTTTCTAAGCCGGGGGGGATTATTGCATTTCTGTTTCGCCCTGGGTCAGCATCACTTTTTGTAGTTATTTACACCTTTGCAGCCCGATTCTAATGCATGCTCAGTCGTCCCAATGCACCATAGCTGCAACAAGAACGGCCGGAATACATGCATGCATCCCTCGTATATGAATGAAGAACATTGGACAGAGAGAGGCGGTGAGGACGCCGCGACGCGGCCAAATGCCGGACGGCGGACGCCAGGACGCGCGTGTTGATCCCAGCGCTGCAGCTCTACCAACAGCCGCCCAGCGCGCAGCAAGTACGCAGGCAAGCAGGTGGTGTGGCGCCAGCCGCCCCCCCCCCCCAACCTGAAATTAGAAGTGTAATAGACCTCTGGTCGCCGCCGCAAAATCCAAATTGTCTCTTATGTCTTTAGGATCGCCCCCTTCTACTCTACGTATTCTTTGCGCGCGTTAGACGTGCCGCCTGTAACTGAGTCTGCCACGCGCAGCCCGAGTCGATTGAACCATACCCTGATGCGGATGCATGCCAGTTATGACGCTTGGGCCGAGCCCGCCGAGGACACTGGGTGTTGTCACTCGTGTTCATGTTCATGTTCTCGACGTGTCATGTTCATATTTCTTCAATCTCGCACTAACGGCCATCGTAGGTGCCGGGCCCTGCCCTGGCACCCTGCTGCGGCCCTGGTGTTCCTATGAGCCACGCAATGTCCTGTCCGTCCGTCTGCAGCGCTGCAAATGAGCGTCGCCGACGTCTCCGCGCGTGGCATTCTCGGACAGGAATGCCTGCTGCTGCTGCTGCTGTTTTGCTCTGCGCTGCATTCTCGATTCTGGATATGTGTTATCCGGCCGGCGCGCGGAGGCTGCTCGCTGTACGGCCCTCCTCGCGCGCTTGCCCAAGGGAGCTCCCAGCCCAAGTCTCAGTCTCGGTCACAGGCCGGGTAAGGCCCGCTCAGGCCGGCTCGGGCCAGCGCCGGGCAGGAAAGGCCAGGCGCGCGACCGGCCCGTCCACTCGCCACTCCTGGCTGGCCCTTGCTCTGCTCTCTGCTCTCTGCTCTCTGCTCTGCTCTCTGCTCTGCTCTCTGCTCTGCTCTCTGCTCTCTGCATCTCTGCGGCCCTACTCGCGCGCGCCCGCGCGTGCGGGGTACAATCTCCAGTCAATCCAGTCAACGCCCAGTCGACCGCTTCGGCCACTGGCCGCTGGCGCTCTCTCGCGCGCGCCACACATGCGACGCGCTGCGCCCATTGCACGGGACATGTCCCTCACGCAATCTCACACGCTGCCTCATGGCCGCGCTGCCTCTCACACAGGTGCGCATGCCCTGCCCTGCCGCCGCACTGCACTGCCAGTGCCGGGTCCGGCCTGGCCCGCCAGCAACTCCTCCGGGCGGCCGCAAAACGTGCCCCCTGCGCGCGGCATGCAGCATGCATGTATTTACTGCCGATGCGCGCGCGAGGCAATTGAGGTGGAGCTGGTGGAGCGGCCGTGGGCTTCTGTGGCGCCGTGCGGTGGCGGCGGCGGCGGCGGCGGCCATGGCGCAAGACACGAGGCACGGGGACGAGAATGTCATGAACAGAGATGGGAGATTGGAAGGAGATTGGCATGTTCCGAGCTAGCTGCTAGCTGCCAGCTAGCCTGCTGTGTGCTTCTTTTCTGGGCGCAATTCTGAGAGAGCTTGCGAAGTCTGTTCTTTCAGTCTGCAGATGATGGCTGCAGGCTGGCGGGCTGGCGTCCTGGCGTCCTGGCGTCCTGAGCGAGGGCTGGGCTGGACTGCAGTGCCCGACATTGTCGCGGGCGAGGAGCGAGAGGGGTGGTTCCGGGTACCGCCGCGCTGAAGAGTGCTCACTGCCCCTCGCTGCTACATGGGGCGAGAGCGCAAAGAGCGCAGAGTATAGAGTTGGAGACAGAGAATGGAGGTCGAGATGCAGGAGCAGAAGGAACAAAAGCGACCGGTTGGAATGACGACAGTCTGGAAATTTGGGGTCCCCACATTCTCACCCACACCACACCACCCCACCTGCACTGACCCATCCCATGTAGTCGTCGGCGTCGTCCTCGTCGCAGCCACTATTCACTCTTATCATCGTACTCTCCTTCCCACTCACCCTCACCGTCACCCTCACTCACACCCACTAACCGTGCTCTCGGCCAGAGGCCCATGTCCATCTCCCGCACCTGGCGCCCGCTCACTACCCGCCGTCTCCTCCGCCTCGCTCCTGGGATGGGAAACGTCCCCGCGCATCCCCATCTCGACATCTCCGCACCACCGCACACGCCCGCCCCGTACCGCGGCCTCTCCACCTCTCCGCCGCCGACACCCGCTACTCCCGCGGGCCTGACCCCCCGGCTCCCCGGCTCCTTTGGCCAGCACCAACACCCCCGCCCGCACCAGCACCGCCAGCACAGCACGCGCGCCATGCCGCTCAACGCCCCGACTTCGCCCGCGCTCTCGGCCATGTCGCTCGCGCCGTCTCAGTCCGCGTCCCAGGTCCCGAGCAACGCGGGCCACCGCCCCCAGACGCCCCTGCCGCTCCCGGCGCAGGGCCCCCCCATGTCGCCACCCGCGCGGTCCCAGACGCAGACGCCCCGCTCGCCCAGCGGCGCACGGTCGCCGACGAGGCAGCGCCGCAGCCAGCACGAGATTGTCATGGGGCTCGTAAAGCGCATCATCCCCCCGCTGTCGCCGCTGCTGCACAAGGGCCAGGCCGGTGGGTACTGTGTGGGAGGCGGAGATGGGGAGAGGGGAGAGGAGGGCTCTGGGAGATGCAGTCGTCTATCCTTGGATCTGAGCGAGCTCCGAGTGGCGGACATTGGCTCGGTGCGATTCACAACCAGCCGGAAGTGTCTGGTCACATCCTGGGCAGATCTGCGACGATAACAGTAGTTCCAGCGGACAGAGTCGTACAGCCACATGTTGCTCGACCCTGCGTTCTCATCGTCTCCCCTCCCTCGTCCCATGCCCTATTCCGTTGGCTCCACCGCGCCTCCGGCATCACAGAGCTGACAGCAGGCCGTATCGGTGTCCTCGGCGGCTCGGGCGACTATGCCGGCGCCCCATTCTTCGCGGCCATGGGCGCGATGCGCTTCGGCGCCGACCTCGCGCACGTCATCTGTGAGCCCGGAGCCGGAGCCGTCATCAAGACTTAGTGAGTCGCTTGCTGTGGTATCGACTCGGACCTGATGACCCACTCTATCAGCGTCATCAGGCGGCCTGGCTTGCCTTCCTCCACGTCGCTCAGGCTGCTGTGCTGGCTTCCACTACAGCTGCACTCTGGCTCGACTGACACACAGCTCCCCGGACCTCATCGTGCACGGCGTCCTGGACGAGAAGACGGACACGCCGGAGATGGCCAATGCGCGCCGCGAGCTGCAGTCTATCATGGAGCGCCTGCACGTCTTGATTATCGGCCCCGGCCTCGGCCGGTCAGTGTACATGCAGTCGTGTGCGCGCGAGGCGCTCATCCTCGCGCGCAACCTGGACATTGGCATTGTCGTCGACGCCGACGGCCTCTGGCTGCTCAACTCGGAGCCGCACCTCATCAAGGGCCTCGAGGGGCGCATCATTCTCACGCCCAACATTATGGAGTTTAAGCGCCTCGCCGCTGCCGTCGTGGGTATCTCTCAGGCCCAACAGAAACCCGACACTGACGACCAGAACATTACAGAGCAAGAGCCGGAAAAGCAGTGCGCCAACCTCGCGCGGCGGCTCGGGCACAACGTTGTCATTCTGCAAAAGGGCGCCGACGACACGATCAGCCACGGCGCCGTGCTCCCGCCGCTCATCAGCGGCTCGCGCAGCTCGTCGCAGGACGCGCTCGTCAACCGCGTCCCGGGCGGCCTGAAGCGCGTCGGCGGGCAGGGCGACATTCTCTCGGGGGCCACCGGCTGCCTGCTCGCGTGGGGCCGCGAGTGGGCGCGCGGCGCGTACGCGCACGTCGGCGCACAGTACGCGCCCGACGACGCGCTCATACCCCACATCCCGCTCCTCGCCGCCTACGGCGCCAGCGCGTTCAACCGCACAGTGTCCCGCCGCGGGTTCGAGACAAAGGGCCGGTCAATGGTCACGCACGACCTCGTCGACCTCGTCGGGCCCGTGTACGAGGACATGTTTGGCGAAAGGAGCGACAAGCACCGGCTTTGAGGGATTTGTAGAGACGGGAACGACGGATAGAGACGGGGTGCCGGCACCGCGGCTCGTACATGGCTGATGCATCGATACAGCTCTATCAACTATCAAGGGTCGGAAGGTGGGGAGACGCGTTCACGCACTTGGCGTGCAGAGTTGTTTTGAGGCAGCAAAGAAAGGGCAGAGTCGCGGAGCAGGTGCAGGCGTGCGCTTAGTACATCTCGAGACTCATGCCGTCGTTGATCTCGTAGTCCTGGAGCGTAACGTGGTCCTTGAACATGGTGTACCTGTCTGTCAGCTTCAAACGTCAAGGCGCGCATAGCTGCTTGCTTCGGCCACTCACCACTTCTTGAGCACAATCTTCTGCGCAGCGGTACCCGTCTGCGCGGCAATGAGCTTCTTAAGGTCGCCGACCGTGTCTGTCGGGAGGCACTTGACGCGCACTGCGTGTGAGCTGCTGTTCTCAAGTAATCGGCTGTGCATCGCATACTTACCCTTGCGGCCCATACGGTCGTTGGCGATGACCTCGATGAAGCGTCCGGGGCGGACGGGCGGCGGCGCGGAGGACGAGGTGGTCTGCTGGTTGCCGGCCGGCGGGTCGCGGCGGTCGGGATGGCGCATATCGCGCTCCTCGCGGCGCTCATCGCGACGGTCGTCGCGGTCGCGGTCGCGGCGGTCCCTGTCCCTGTCGCGGTCGCGGTCGCGGTCATCGCGGCGGTCCCGGTCGCGGCGGTAGTCGCGGTCACGGTCCCGGTCCCGGTCGTCCCTCGACGAGCGATGCTCGCGGTCGCGGTCGCGCTCCCTCTCCCGTCCGCTATCCCTGTCGCGGTCGCGGCTGGACCCGCTTCCGCGCACGCCGAGGCGGTCCAGCGGGTCTCCTGTCCGCTTCAAGCTCCCCTGCGCCGCGGGCGCCGCGGAGACGTTTCCCATCGTGTTGCGCACACCCTGCTCGCGGCTGCCGCCAAAGCGCTTCGGCACCTCTCCGCGCTCGCGGCGCTGCGCGCGCTCCTTGGCCGTCTCCTCCTCGCCAATGTCTCCGACCGTCAGGCCGCGGGCTGCCGACGACGACGACGCCGACGAGTAGGACGACTTTTTGTAGAAGGAAAGCTCCTTGGCGCGCTTCTGGGACCAGGGCTTTGCGGCGGCGGCGGGCGCGCTGCTCGAGTCGTCGCCGCGGTCGGCGTCGCGGTCGCGGTCCGAGTCGCGGCGGCGGGGAGACGCAGAGCGGTCCCGGTCCCGACGGGGAGAGGGGGAGCGGGGCATGGCGGTGGGTGGGGGATGGATGTGTAGGTGGATGGAGAGTGGAGATGGCTCAGAGTTGCAGTTGTTGATGGTTTCGGTGGCGAAAGTGTCGGCATGTAAAGTGGGGGGAGGAATTAACTAGGACCAAAGTGGAGGTGAGTCACTCGCAGACCAGTGCCAGTGGCCTTGTTCTCATCTTCCTTCCCTCCTCCTAATCTCTCACCATCATCAAGACAGCATGGAGGACATGCTCACCCATGGATACTCCGCGGGGCCATCTCGCTCCCGCTCTGCCGCTTCATCGTCCACGCCCGTCGCGTCCAGCAGCAGGGCCACCACCAAGCGTTCGCGCGACTCGTCCGCGGTCCGCGAGGACGACGAGGACCGCGAGCAGCCAACGCAGGAGCTCGATGAGGTGAGCTCTAGTAACTGAGCCGTACAAGCTTACCCCAGCTCTACGTCTGTCTCCGTACCGAGGTCGTTGGAATCCAGTACTATCCAGGCCTCGTCGGCACCGGCGAGTATGTCATGCTCCGCCGCGAGCCGCACAACAAGTACGACGCGAACGCCATCCAGGTGCGTGTGAAGCTGTCCGTTGAATACTGTGACAGCTGACGACAGGTCCTCAACGCATCCGACACACAGGTCGGACACATCCCCCGTCTCGTGGCGCAGCAGCTCGCGCCCCTCATGGACGCGGGCGTGATCACCGTCGAGGGACGCATGATCGGCCAGAACCTCGACCGCCGCACGCACTACAAGCTGGCCATGTGAGCTGCCGCCTCCTTTTTGTTAGCTGACGCCAGCGACCTCCCTATCTACGCGCGACCCTCGCACCGTGCTGCGCTTGAGCCGATGCTCGAATGGGCCACTCCAGAACGGCGCGGCTTCGACTACATGCGTGCCAACGGACTGAACGTGTATGGCGAAGCGCGGCTAGCCCGTATCGGCCTAGTCGTCGCGGGCGCCGAGGCCAAGAAGAGCAAGAAGAGCGACGATGAGATGAAGAAGATTCTCGACGGCCTGCAGCGCGTGAACGAGGACGAAAAGGCCGCCGACAGTGTTATGGTGAGCTAACCCGATCTACTGCTCTAACTCCAGGCGGCGCTCACCTCCGACCTCGACGTGACAAACCTCCCGCTCCACCCGTCCCCGCCGTCACTCGCGTCGGGAGACCTCATGACTGACCTCCTCCCGCACCAGTCGCAGGCGCTGCAGTGGATGATCGAGCACGAGAACCCCGTCCTGCCTAAGAAGGAGGGCGACACGGCGGTCCAGTTCTGGACCCGGAAGCGCGACAAGGGCGGCGACTACTGGCTCAACGTCGCGACCAAGACACCGCAGCAGGAGACTCCCGTGCTCGGTCGCGGAGGCATTATTGCCGACGGCATGGGACTTGGCAAGACTCTTGCGACACTCGCTCTCGTCCTTGCTACCAAGAGTGAGAAGGTTGGGAACGGATACACGACAACTACTCTTATCGGTGAGCTGGGGATTGGACTACAAAGCTGACATCAGTATGCCCCCTCTCGGTTCTCAGCAACTGGGAAAAGCAGATACACGACCACATTGCCCCGGGAAAACTCTCACTATACACGTACCACGGCGCCTCGAAGAACGTGACCGCAGCGGCCCTCTCCAAGTATGACGTGAGTTGTTTTGATGTAGTCTGAGCTCACTCCAGATCGTCTTGACGACATACCAGACCATTGCTGGCGACACTGCTGTCCCGTCACCCTCGCAAGCCAAAGGAAATGGCAAGAAGGCCAAGTCTGCGTCAAAGGCTCACCCGCTCTCAAAGGTCAAGTGGAAGCGTGTTGTCGCAGACGAAGGCCATGTCATGAAGAACCCAAAGGCGAAGAGTAAGCTCGCTGGCAGCGGTTCTTGCTAACCCCAGTGACGCAGGCGTTTGCCGCCCTCGAGGCGGAGCGCCGCTGGATTGTAACCGGCACTCCTATCATCAACGCGCCAAACGACCTCGGCTCGCTCCTGACGTGCATCAAGGTCTGCGCCCCGCTCGACCAGCTGCAGTACTTCCGCTCGCTGGTGCTGCGCCCTCTACGCGCCTGCATCCCCGAGGGCGGCCGTCTCCTGCAGGCCATTGTCGGGCAGAGCCTTCTCCGCCGCACCAAGGACACCAAGGACAAGGAAGGTAACCGCCTTGTCGCCCTTCCGCCGATCGAGTACTACCAGTGCCCTGTTAAGCTCGATCCGGACACGCGCAAGACGTACGACGCAGTCTTGAAGGAGTCGAGGCGACGCTTCAAGCAGAGCATGGAGAATGGACAGGTGGGTTGTGGTGCGAAACTATCAGCTAATGACAGTCCGACATTACCATCCTGTCGATGATCACGAGGAGTGAGCTACACATCTGAAGTCGCAGCTGACACCAGTGCGCCAGCTGTGTCTTTCAGCCGACCTGATCCCGGAAAACTACCTCGAGGACCTGCAGGCTGGCCACTCGTCCGCCACCGCCACCGCCGTGGCACTTTCGGACGAGGAGCGCGCAAAGGTGCTCGACCGCCTCCGCCGGGCCATTGCCGACCAGGAAGAGTGTTCAGTGAGCTTTAAAAGTCGTCCTAAGCTAACTCCAGATCTGCATCGACATTATGGAGGACCCACGCATCACCTCCTGCGGCCATCCCTGTGAGTTTTCCACTTTACCAGGTAACTGACACCAGTCTGCCTTGCGTGCATTACCGAGGTTATCAAGCGCCAGGGGCGTTGCCCGATGGACCGGCAGCCACTCTCAGAGCAGAATCTGCTGGAGCTGCCCCCGGATGAGGCTCCCGAGGCGGACGAGGAAAAGGCCGTTACCCCGAGCGTCCGCAGCGCCAAGCTTGCCGAGCTGGTTCGCTACCTCTCGGCGTTCGACAAGGACGACAAGACACTGGTGTTTTCACAGTTTACGACCTTTCTCGACCGCGTCGCAGCTGTGCTCGCCGAAGAGGGCATTGCGTTCTGCCGCTTCGACGGCAGCATGAGTGCGCGCAAGGTGAGTTGACCCGACCTATACCCAACTGACATCAGCGCCAACAGGTTATTGCGCAGTTCCAGACGCCCGTGGCGGCGGACCCCGGCACGCCGGTCGTGATGCTTATCTCGCTCAAGTCGGGTGCCGTCGGACTGAACCTTACTGCTGCGAGCAACGTCTTTCTCGTGAGTTGTCTGGGTGTTTTCCAACTGACAGCAGTGTGACCCGTGGTGGCAGAGTGCGATCGAGGCGCAGGCCGTGGACCGCGTGCACCGCGTAAGCTCACTTGCCACGCTTTGAAACTAACATCAGATGGGCCAGCGCAAGGCCGTGCGCGTGTTCCAGCTGATCGCAGAGGACACGATCGAGGCGCGCGTGCTTGACATCCGTGAGCTTGCTGGACTTTGGGAAACTGACAGACAGAGAAGAACAAGGACGCACTCGTCGCACAGGTGCGTAGATCAGCTTTGATTGCCGAACCTTCAGCTGACGACAGGCATTCGAGCATTCGGGCACAAAGGAGAGCAAGGCCGCGAAGAAGCAGGCGCGCTTTGAGGAGCTCAAGGACATATTCGGCCTCTAGCGGGAAGGTGATTGAGGCCGGTATATGTACAATACGGAGACTTGCAGTATGGTATTTGCTCGTCCATTGTAAACCAACTCATGGGGCAGAGAGAACTCTAGTATGGATTCTGTCTCCTCGTTGCAGTCTCGAAGAGCCTCACAGAGCAGAACGAACAGACGGCAGACAAGTGCTACAGAAACTCAGCATGGCGTTCTTGTTCGTATAATGGTTAGTATGCTCGCTTGTCACTGCAGACCGCGGGAGATCGGGGTTCAATTCCCCGACAGGAAGCGTAGGAGGTTGTCTCCAGCCCTTTTTAGGAGGATGGAGGACAAGCACAACTGGCTGCAAATAGGTGGGAGCTGCGTTCTGCTCGACACGGCCGTTGTGTGCACCGCGCGTTGAGATAGATGGACAGCCACAGCTGAGTGGCATGAGTGGCGCCATGTAAAGCCGGCGGGTGCTCAACGGGCGGAAAATAGACAGGCAGCCCGCTGACTGCGGACAGAAACTGATTGGTGTAGTGTTTGGCGTGTTAGTGCTCATCAGCCAGAGCAAATCGGCGCCACAAACCTGCCAACGTGCCAACCTGCGGTGCATGCTACAGTAGTCAAAGCTTGCATCTCCGCCACATGCCGCAGTTGTCAACTACATCTTCTGTCACTCTCCTCCTCCCAGCGATCACTCACAAGAGTCAGGCCATCAGGGTCGAGAGGAGCTACGTATATGCACGGATATCAGAGGCACTTTCCAGGCGATCGATAGTACGCGCCCCCCGTCAACGGCCCATCCTGCAACACCCACGATGGTAAGGTTCCTGTATCCTGCCTCCTTCTCTGAACAGGAAAAAGAGAGCTACTCGACCTCTTAGAGCCGGCGCTGTACATCGTAAGGGAGTCGAACCCCTGCCGCGTCGATGGCAACGACGCATGATACCGTTTCACCAACGATGTGAAGACGACAGTCGTCGTGCACGAGGCTTGGCGAGTCGCTTCACCTCTTTCACGCCGCCTGGCCGACTCACTACCTGGGGCCTCTCTTGAGAGCCGGGGATGTCTGGAATCCATAGTAAAACCACAGATTACACCTCATAGTGTTTAAGGGTGTACGTTGAGAGCTTGAGAGACCAGCTGCTCAAGAATGGAGACTGGTGGGCTCTGCCAGGTTAATGTAGACAGACTGTTTAACAACGTGCACATCGTGGTCTCTCCAAAACTCAGCTCTCCGCCCGCGGAACGGTCGGCAAACGCAGGTGACTGCTGTACCCAGGTATTGCTGTAGAAGTGCCACACTCACAACACAATAGCCGCTACCGCCACTGGACATACCCTGTCCGTTCAAGTCTCTTGGAAATGCGCCAACAGTACACATGGATGTGGGTGTAACATACTAAAATACGAGGAGCACCGAGGTGGTGAGTGGGTACGTAACGTTTCGTGGAATCGTATTCACAATCATGGGGTGGAGTCGGAGTTGCTGGGTAGCGCGATCGTGAGAGGTATGCTATCAGAGGGGTATGCTACAAGGGTACAGTTACTACTGCGCTGCTAGAGTGCATGCGTCTCAATACCGATGACCTTGAGGCCACGCTTGCGGGGGACACGGTCGGTGAGTCGGTTACAACCTGATTGTCAGTTCTTGGACCGTTGGAGGAACCTAAACTGCTTACCCCAGACGCGGATCTCGCTGATTTTGTTGCATCCGTCGATAACATCCTTGATCGTAAAGTCCGTAACGTTGCGGCACCAACCAATGTCAAGGTACTGGAGGTGTGGGGAGCCTGCGAGGCCAGCGACAGCGTCGGCGGGCACATTCTTCCAGCCCATGAGCGAGAGGCGCTCGATAGTGTGGCGGCTGTGCTTTGTGAGTGCGAGCAGGGACGAGCCGGAGAGGTCGTGGCCCTTTTCAAGATCCAGAACAGTAAAGCCTGGCCGGCCGTCGTTTACGAGTTTGGTAAAGYMCTRCYTGACSGCSTCGTCGGAGAGGTGAACACCACGCAGACTGAGGCGGGTAAGGTTAGGGCAGTGCTCAGCGATGGCGGGGAGGATCTCGTCGCCGAGCTCGGGGTTGTCGCTGAGGTCGAGAGCGGTGAGGTTTCCGCCAATGGCCTGAAGGAGGGCGATGACAGCATCGTCCGAGATAGCCGTGCCGGGCGAGGTGATGGCGAGTGACTCGAGCTTGGTGAGTCCAGCGAGAACCTCGAGGAACTCGGAGTTGAGCTGGACAATCTCAGTCAGCTTCAGGTCGACAATGTCTGGGCAAGACGTGACCATGGTCTCGATCACCTCGAGGTCAATGCGTGGCGACTGGGTGATGCGGAACGTCGCAAGTTTCTTGCCGCGAGATTTAAAGAATGAAAGCCAGCCTTCCTTACGGACAAGGAAGGGACCGTTCAGGTCCAGATGCTTGAGGTGCTTCAGCGACTTGCCCCACTCCTTCAGTGTATCCGTCGACACTTGACCGCACATGTGCAGGGTGAGCTTCTCAAGGTTGGGGTTGAGGTTTGCGAGGGCAAGATACGACTGGTGAACGAGGTCTGATGTGTCAGCAGTTGATGGCAACTGTACTCACTAGTGCAGTCGTACATCTCCAGATCAGAGCGGTCGACAGAGTAGAAGAGCGTTGCGGTTTCGGGAGTAAGGCGGCGGCTCTTGCAGAGAATCTTGCAGACCTTGTCGAGGTTGATCGAACCAATGTCGCCGAGCGCCTCCACCTCCTCAATGTACTTGCCGATAATCTCGATGCAGATGTCGGCGAGTGGGAGAGCACCCTTGGCGACTTCGTAGTGGACGATCTTGGCGCGTTCCCTCTTCGCCGGCGCGGCCTTGGTCGCCTTGGCCTTCTTCGGCTTGGCGAAGGGGTCGACGCCGAGTTTTGGGCAGCATTCGGTGCAGAGGTAGGTCTTGGAACGCTGTGGGTGTTCCTTGGTGTATGCGGTCTGCGGTCAGCGATACAGCCAATTTTCGTAGCTGAGGAAGGAGGACGCACAACAGTGAACTGCTTGGTGCACTCGCCGCACTTCATAAAGTCGCCAATGGCTTTAAGGGGGCCGCGGCGCACAGATGCTGCGGCAGAGGGCGCAGGAGTGCTTGCCGTGGTGGTAGCGGGCGTAAACTCGTCATCATCGGCATCGAGATCGTCCGAATCAACGCTGACAGCGCGGCGACGCTTCTTGCTCTTGGGCGCGGCGTCGAGGTCGTCAGAGTCGAGCTGATCTTCGTCCTCCTCAGCGATGGCGGGGACGACTGAGGGGGCAGAGGAAGGGCCCGCAGAAGAAGGGCCCGCGTCGTCATTCGGGCCGGCCGCACCCGCGGGCTGTGCCTCGACGCCGAGTGACTGGGGTTAGCGGACACCACTCCCAAACGCTAGCTCACGGCAAGGAAGTTGGTAAGAGCCGAGCTGGGGCCACGGACCGAGCCGTCATTCGCGCGTGCGCGTCGGGGTGGCATTTTGGATGCGGTAGAGGTAGTGTATGCGGGGTTTGTGGAGTGGCTGTGGTGACGAGAAGAGCGAGAACAACAGTGAGGACGACGCGTTGGGCACCACTGACAAAAGGCAAAGGAAGACAGATTGCTGGAATTACAAGTCCAGGGGTGAGTCAACCGATAGCCACCGTGGGAGAGCTTCGGTCTCAGCCGGCCCATCTGCCCCCGCTCCAGCCAGGCGCACCTACTCTCACACGTTTGGTTTTGCCTGTTCTCCTCCCAAACAACAACATCATCGCCGCTCGCCCAAGGTGCCCTCTGAGCTACAGAATCCCGCGCAGAGGGCGTATCGCAGAGCACATATCAAGAAACTCAACTGCCTTCCGTCTGGATTGGCCTGCCTGAGGCTTGCCCTCGGCGATGGCAGGCTCGCGCAGTGCGAATAGCGTCGAACGGCAGTCCCGTTGCGACTGAGCTCAGCAGGGCGAGAGGGAGCGGCTCGTCCGGGATCACTCGCGTGCCCTGCTGAGCTGTGACGAACATTACATCAGAACAGAGACATGGATACCGTGGATGGACGAAGTGTTGCGTGAGTGCTGCTTGTGATGCCTGGCGCGAAGACCCGCTGCTTGAGATGCTTCCGAGAGACAGTCGGCGCGGAGGTCGAGTCTAGCCGTGTTCTAACACAGCCATGGTCTCACCCACCTCGGAGGCCAGGAGGTAGGCAAGTCGGGTGGATTAGTGTGGACAAGGCCGGAGTGCAAGCCTCTCGCACCGGAGCATACTTGCTCACAACGTGTATGCCCGGCCTCGAAGAACCTCGAGGTGTCGTGTGCCGCACAGCGGCTCTCTCCCACGGCCTCCGCTCCAGTCCATGACCACACTGCGCCCTCGTCCTCTATGCCTTATTTCTGATTTGCGGCTTCTCGTCGGGCGTCGGTAAAGTGATCAGATCACTCGATGACAGCGCGCTGCAAGAAGCTGTGGGCGCAAGCGCGTCGGCTGGCAGGTGGTGGCAGGTTTCAGCTCAGACTTGCATCGCTTGGGGTGTGAGGCGATAGCCGCCCGATAACAGGCAGAGGCAACTCTAACCATTGTGAATCTTCTGGAAACACCAGGCTTACAGAAGCGTCACCGACCGTCGTTGAATGCAGCTCACAGCGGAGAAGACTGACCCCAATCTCGGACAGTACGTCAATGTTTGCGTGGGAGACGTCTAGCGACCTCATCACCCCTACGGACGTGATTAAGCAGGGAGAGACAGGGATACGTCCACGATGATCGGCTAGGGGAGGAGGATGGCGGCAGACAGACGTGTCTCAGCCGCCGGAGGGATGTGATGAGGTTCGTGGAGGATGGCCGAAGACGTCAAGAAGACACAAGTGTTTTATTGTCTCGATTGGAGACCAGACGAAGGAGAGAAAGGTGGTGAAGTTATGTCCCCAACGGAGAGCTTGACGCAGGTAGAGATAAAGCATGTGGACTCCAACAGTCCCCATCACAGATAACCGACTGGCGACTAACGACGGTTGGTCAGGGCGCTGGACAGTAATGATGTCTCGCGAGGTTCTGCAGACGGACTGGCGGGTGGACGAGGACGGGTAGCTCCACAGCTCACAGACCTCAGCGTCGCTCCCAAGCCCAGCCCCTGGGAGCGAGGGAGGGTACGTGAGAGACAGAAGCTGATCGGCCCGCGCCCCACTGGCCGCTGCAGGAGGGGCATCAGAACCACTCCGCGTCGGGGGCGCTGCCATAGTGAGTCGGAGATCGGGACGGGGTGCTTCGCTGCGGCCGCTTGGTACGCCCCACGCATGCCGGAAGGTGCTTCCTTTCGGTATCAGCTGCGCCCTCGAGTCTCACTCTCACTCTCTCACCCACCCTCTCTCACTCTTGCACACTCCACCTTGTGCGTTGCTGCTCCACGCTCCTTACTACTGACCCCCCCGTTATACGAGATTGGGACCTCTGCGCAGCATTGCCAACCGGTTTAACCACCGCTCCTATATTCCGCCTTGACGTTTTCCACTCTTTACCCTCGTGGCTATCTACACCTCCCTCACCATTCGTCTTCTCCCTCTTGCCTCCAGCTTCCGTCCTCTGCCCTTTCCTCAACGTGCCCGTTGTGTTCTGCACCCACCTCTCGTATATCCACCGAGACGCTGAGGCGGGATAGCACCAAAGTTCATGGGCTCTGTAGCTCCACACCCCCTTCTACACGCCCGCCCCTCGCCTTTGCGACCTATCGCACGCAAGCGAAGCCGTCCACGCATACAACGTACAACGCCCGCATCGCTTAACCCAGACGGTAACAGCACATACTCGTACCTCTGGCGGCGCCCGTGGGCAAGCTGAGAGTACTCACTGGCAGTAGCATCCCTGCGGGTATCTCCTTCTGTGGCCCGGTTGGCGCACTGACGGTAACTTCTCAGTGGCGCAACTGGCCCAGCTCTCGCCACACCCTTCCGAATCGTTGTTTTGACCGCCCTCCACCAGCCTGGCAGTGGCAGGCAGCGAGCAGCACCCATCTTCTGGAGCATACGTCTACACTGGCCACCGGCCTCCAGCCCATCATGATGAATTGGCAAGCCAGGTAAGCACTGTTCTGTATCCGTGTCCCCGTCGTCGTCGTCACCCTACACATCTTCAACATCAACAGCTCCTGCATCTCTATCGCCTGCATCGCATATTGCTTGCGTGCCCCAATGTGCCCCATGGCTGTTTGTTGTTTGTGAGGTTGTGACGCGCCGCCCCGGTGTCACCCGTGTCGCCCTGTCGCCCGTGTCCGCGAGTGGGACACTTGCCGCTGTTTGGGCGATCGCCGCTGCTCCACAGCGCCATGTGCCTGCTCGCACTCTCGACAACCTCAAGCACCACCTTGCATACGCCACACTTTATCATGTGCCACCCACACGCCACAAGCAAGAAACCCAGAACCACTTGTTGCTTGCGCCATTCAGTTCGCACCATGCCTCGCACTGCCCATGCAGTAGAGCTGCCGCTACAGCTTTATCTATCGCCGGCCGGCAGGACTCAGCATCACCTGTTTGCTGTCAGCTTCCGGCGGCCAGATCGGTACGTTCTTGGACGCCCCGGCCTTGGACTCACACGCTGACGAACCCGTATCTCCGCACTGCTCTTCCCCATCCGGTCCGCTCCCTTCATTCCTCCGTCGATGCGAATCTCCACTCAGGTTCCCCACCCATGGTTGCTACGACGTCGCCGCCGCTCAGCTCCTCTTCTCCCATCGACTCTCTCTGCCACCTTACTCTCACCTCTCGCCTGTAATTGAGACCAACAACCACCCTGTCACCTCGGCTCCTCCCTCCCATCTCATTCTCGTATCCTAACCTTCCTGCGGTCACTCGCGCAACAGTGCCTATTCCGCTCCCACAGGCTACGTCTCTCGAGCGGCAGACATGTCCGACCTTGCTCGTGTCGATGAGCGCTGGGATATCTACTATCAGTGAGCAAAGAGCTGACGCCTCTGTTTGTTCCTCAAGATGGCAGCACAATAGTCCAAAAGTCGCCCCCCC
>PQXP01000474.1:0-19291 GCA_002973495.1 Apiotrichum akiyoshidainum | reverse complement strand
CCGGCCACGCCCTCCGCGTCCGCGGCCGCCGCGACTCCGGGACGGCGGGGGTGCCGGGGCGGGCTCCTTCTTGGGCAGCGGCTTGGACTCGGGCTCGTCGTCCAGCAGCTCGGCCTCAATCTCGTCGTCGACGTCCATTGTGCGGTCGCCGCGGCCGACACGGTGCTCGTGCTGATGACGGTGGCGGTGAGAGTCCAGCCGGTCGTCGTCGGCGTCCATGGTCATGTCGGCGTCCATTGTCACGTCGGCATCCATGGTCATGTCGGCGTCCATCGTCATGTCAGCGTCGTTGCCGCCGTCGTCGTCGCCCTCGTTGTCGGAGAAGCTGCGGGCAGGCTTCATCGGGGCGCCGGTCTCTTCGGGGTACGCGTCGCGGTTACCAAGGCTGGTGTTAGCGAGCACAATGGAGAGTCCGGAGTTCGAGCTCGAACAGCTCGGGGCAAAGCAGAGACGCGAGCTTGTCGGCGCCACGCGAACTCACAGAGGAGCCCAGCTTGCGGCCTCGGGGAGGGCAATGGGGCCAGGCGGGCGGCCGTACTTGTCCATGTGGTGGTCATAGATGGCGCGCTGCAGCTTGTGCACGCGGAGGGCGAGAAGGTTGGATTCCTGGGAACAATGTGAGCATGATGCAGTTGACATGTCAGAAAGCCAGCGCAGAGCTCAGGTGTGACTGGGTGGCAGTCGACGAAACTCATCGGCTGGCGAGGCTCGGAGACTCACGTCGCTCAGCTCATCGACAAGCTCCTTAAGGGTACGATACCGGCCTGTCATCAGTATGAGTATGGCAAACGTAGAAGACGCGGGGGGAGGCGGCTACGAGGTGCACAGCCGCCGCCTGCGCACTCTGCTCTATATTCTCGGTCTACTCACGACGGTAGCGCGCCTCGTCGCCGGCGAGCAGAGGGGCAACATTCTGCGTGATGGGGGCCGAGGCGGCCTTGGGCATGGTTCTTGGCGCTTGGGGTGGTTGTGGCCGTGATAGAGGTAGAGGGGTTGTCTAGCAGGATGGGTGGATTGAAGGATGGATGGATGAGGTGTGGTGAGTGGTGACTCGCGGCGGTCGAAATGAGAGGAAAGCGCAATGATGCAACGGGGTGTAGCTGCCATTTTGATTCCGTTCCACCCCAGCGGCTGGTGGCTTCGATAACGGCTAGTGCGGGTTAGAAGGGGGCCAACAGCACTATCAGACACACGGGAGACAAACCACAACGACAACATATGATCTTCCACACAACAGAGAAAGACATCTCTTTCTCGTCTGGAAGAAAGAAAAAAAAAAGAGTCACTCGCGATCACATCTTGTGATGTTGAGCAGCTGCTGATGCTTGTGCCCCCTCTGAGAATCGAACTCAGGGCTGAGGATTATGAGACCTTCGTTTTACCATTAAACTAAGGGGGCTCTGTTTTTCTTGACTTGTTCCCCACCGCTGGGACTGCCTGCGGCACCGCTGGCAGACGGAGCAGCCTTCGTATGACATGTTCTCACGCAGCGCTGCTCGCCTTGTCATACCAATGTACATGCTCTATTACAATCTATTTATTCATCGTCCTCGACGGCCTCGTACTCGACGCCAATGAACTCGCCGCAGCCGCGGCACCCGATGACATCGACGCCGTCCTCCAGGTCGTCGATGGTGATTTCGTACTCGTTGCCGCACCGGCAAGGCAGGATGTAGCGCTCCGCGTCGTCCTCGTTGGGGAGCGGCGTGAACATGTCAAGGGACACGTGCTCACGCAGGCGGGGGCCGGTCGATGGCGGCGGCAGAGCTGTGCGCGCTGCGTCAAACTCGGCGCGCCGCACTGGGTCCGACAGCACCGCTCGCGCCTCGTTGATGAGACGGATGTCTGGTGTGTCGGACGCTGCCGATGCTCCTGGTGGTGTGCCCGCGCGCGAAGAAGCACCGTCAGGCGTCGAACTGCCACTATCTGTACTGCTGCCAATGTCGCGCTCGCGCTTGTCTGGATGGCTCTGAAAGTGTCAGCAGCTGAAGCAGTGTGCGTCTTGTTGCCCGCTGGCCTTGATTGGATCACAACCCCAGACATGAGCACGGACACGCACCACGAGGACGATACGGCGCCACGCGCGGGTGATCTCCGCATCGGAGGCGGCGGGGCTGACGCCGAGAACGGCGTAGTAGTCTGGGAGTATGGGCGATATGGTGGGTAGGGGGGTGGGATGGGTGGGTGGATGCAGTAACAAGGTTGATTGCGGGCAGCGGGGGTAGAGAAAAGTCGAAAATCGAGATTTGGGTGGCAAATGGGTGTAGGAAGAGGACAGGCAGAGCCAGGCGCGGGGAGGCAGCCGGTGAGCGAGCGCCAGGCACCATTATTGCCGCTGCCGGCTGCTGCCTGGGTGGGTTGTTGTTCGCTGATATTCCATTCATCCCCAGAGTGTCGATCCATTCTCTCTTCTCTCCCATTCATCATCCACATCCTCCTCCTCTCTCTCATCCACAGACACCCACATCGACTCTACCGCACCCATCCCATCCTTGTGAGTATCATCCCCATACTCGATCCCACCCCATCGGCGTCGACGCGTCCCCCTTCCACCCGCTTGCGTCGTGTTTGGCTCCTCCGCGTCCCTGGATGCCTCGTCTTTGAACGGCCCTCCCCCCGCCGTCATCAATCATCATATATATCCCTCGCCACCCAGTATTGCTCTTACTCATCCCCCCAGCCATCCATCCACGCTCCCCTCCTCTCCCCTTGACCATATCATGACCGACCGCGATACCACAGCTGCATCCTCTTCGACCCCTACAGCCACCACTGCAGCACAGCAGAAGCCCCGCAAACGCAAATCCAAGCCGCGCCGCAAGCAGCCCCGCCGCCGCGACGGCGACGAGTCGGATGGAGGCGGAGCGTCCGACGCTGAGAGCGCAGCGCCCGCATCCCCTACCACTGCAGCCCCAAAGCCGGCATCAGCAGCGTCTTCCCTATTCCCAGGCATCAACTCGCGCACTCCCATTGTGTGGGCCGACTCGGATCCGAACGAGGTCGAGACAATCTCCTTTGATGAGTTTACTCGCCCTCCCGCCGAGTCTACGCGCTCCGAGTCGACGCGTGGTCGTGGCGGCAGCACCGCACGCGGCGGACGACGCGGTGGTGCCGCGGGCAAGGCGCCTGCCCACCCGCACGCGACCACCTCCCCCCAGTCCACCACAAACGACAAGATTCTCTCGCCAGAGGAACGTGCACAGCTCAAGAAAGAACGCCAGAAGGCGAAACGGAAGGAGGCAAAGGACAAGCAGCGTGCAGCCAATGCTGCCTCTACCGAGTCCCCAGCTCCGGCCGCCGCTCCGGCCGGCCCTCTCGCCACCTCGTCTCTCGTTGCCTCGACATCGGCTCTCACTCTCGATGACACTGTCCAGACACACCACCGCCGCCCTTCGCGCACCGCCGACGACCACCCAAAGTTTACCCCCCGTGTGGGCAACTTCTGGATGCATGACCAGCGCCACTTTGACAACCCCGCGCCCGAGGTGCAATTCCGCGCGCCCGACCACTGGCGTGGGCGCGGCCAGCCTCGCGGTATGCCTCGTGGTTCGTTCCGCGGCGGCCCTCGGGGCCGCGGACGAGGCGGCTTTGGACCCATGGGTCATGTCCCCCATGTTCCCCAGGCCCAGGGCGCGCGTGTTCAGTCGCCTGGCGGCCACCGCATGACGGAAATGGACAAGCTAGAGCTCGAGCTCACCCAGAAGGACACTGGCAGCAAGCACACCCCCAAGCCTTCGATCACGAACGACCGCTGGGGCCATGAGGGCTTTGAGGAGCAGGCATCGACTGAGGAGGCATTCCGCAACAATCGTGTTGCTCGTGGTCGTGGTCGTGGCACTCGCGGAGGACGCGGCGGCAGCAACGCCCGCCCTTTCATCCCTGCTCACCCCCCGACCCCCGAGCCCTCGCCCGACCGCGGCCTCAAGCCCGACGCGGCTGCTACCAAGCCAGCCGAGAACACCACAACCCAGTCCGCAGCCGACATGCTTCTTAACGACTCTGGAGCTGTTACGATCCGCCTCCCCGGCGAGTCCAGGGCCCTCGAGGTCGAGGTCGAGCCGCGCACGCCGTCCGAGGCCCCGTCGGCCCCGCTGTCTGCTGCTGAGCCTCCTTCAACTACTAAGGCCCCGACCGCCAGCCCGCGCCCACCCGTGTTTGTCCCCTCAAACCCGTCCCCGGACCCCTATGTCGCGAGTGACAGCGGCTCGGTTAGCAGCGGCTACGTGCCCCCTACGTCGGTGCCCCCCGTCCCCATGGCCCTCGAGTTTTTCCCGCAGGGTTCGTACCAGTACACACCGCAGTTATACACTCCCGAGCTCGGCAGGCAGCAGACTGCCTACCCTGTCCCTCCGCACCAGGGCCAGGGCCACCAGCAGCGCGCGTCATTCTCGGCGCATGCCGCGCCGTTCTACCCCGGTGGCGCGGCGCGCCCGCGCTCGGGCTCGCCCCTCAACCCGTACGCTGCTGGCGGTCAGGTCTACTACATGCCTCTCCGCCCGCCGACTGGAGCCAAGACCGGCCGCCCCGACGGTGCACCGCGCTCGCCGACCTCGGACGCGACAGACTCGACCCACGGCCACGGCGTCGAGGGCTACGCCATGCCCGCGTACTACTACAACCCCTACAGCGGCATGCCGGACCAGGGCGGCGTCTACTACCCTCAGCAGGCGGGCTACTGGCCGCAGACGGGCTACGACGCCGGCACCGGCTACGGCTACGACGGCGACTACCACGGCTACTAGTCACGAGTACCTCTGTCGTTCGTTCCGTCTCTCTAGGTCTTCGTCTTCCTGTCGCATTCGTGTTCGTGTTCGTGTTCCCTACCGTGTTCGTGTTCGTGTTGGTGCTCCGGTTCTTGGTATTTGTGTAGGAGGAAGGGGTAGGGGTGTCCAGCAGCAGTAGTAGTTTGTAAATACTCCGCAAAGGAGAAAGAAAGAACAGAATAGATTATAGCCCGCCAACAGCCACCGTAAAAAGCAACCCCACCACCAGTGCCCCCCCAAAGGCAGGCGTCGAAAGCAAAACGCATTACTTTCCAGCCAGTTCTAGTCATTTACTCCATTCCATGCATCCGAGTGCATATCCATAGAACAGGTCGAGCACAAGCAAGCAAGCAAGCATACAAGCAAGCATACAAGCAAGCAAGCAGGCAAGCAAGCAGAGGCTACGCGCCGGTGAGAGCGGGAGCTAAAACTCATTTGTTGTGGTGGCGCGTTTTGGCAGACGGGACCTTGCGAACCTGGAACCCAAACGCAGGCAAAGGGACACGCGCCTCACTTGACACGCCCGACCCTCGACCCTCGACATCGACCTGCCTGGTCGTCGTCGTCCAACTACTCGTCCTCGTCTACCAACCTCGCCAACTTTCCACTCCCCCCCTCTACAACTCCTCACATCCCACAATGCAGTCCACCCCGTCGCGCTCGCGGCCGACGTCATACGTGGGCGCGGGCCTGGGCTCACCGTCCGACGACCCCGCCGCCGTCGCCACCGCGGTGAGCCCAAACCAGAACGGCACCTCGTCTGCTGCCCCCGGCCCCGCGACCGCCAATGGCAACGCCAACAGCAACGGCTCCGCAAACCCCTCCGCAGCAACGACAGACCTGTGGACGGACATTCTACGCTCGGCGGACCGCCAGAAGGCGCTCTCGCGCAAGAATGTCGTCCTGCTCTCGGAACGCCATCGCGGACGCGCCCTCCTCCTCGACAAGCTCGTCGGCAAGCGGCGCGCGCGCGCAATGGCCACAAAGATCGACCGCGAGGCCGCCGCGCTCGCGGTCGGATACGAGGTTCTCGAGGGCGGCGAGCGCGACGAGGGTGAGTTGCAGCCGCTCCATCTACCGGCTACACGAGACGGGCTCCGGGCGGTCGCTCGAAACCGCCAGCCGCCGAGACATGGCCGCTGCATAGATCCAGAGCTCCCACACCCACACTACTACACTCTGCAGCATACTGACCGCAGATGCCGCTCCTCCCGTGTCCGTCTTCTACCCCCCGTCCTCGCACCCCGCGCTCCTCCGTCTCGTGGACGTGTCGCTGCCGCCGCACCCCCTTCCTGTGAGTGGACGCCCGCGCCTGAGAGTCGGCCCTCGTGGCGCGCGCATTGCGGTCGCGCGTAGGGTAACGCACCGACCGGACTCTCTGCGCTTGTCCTGTATGGTGTATGACTCTGTCTGCGTTGGCGGCTCGACCGTCAGCGGCATGAGCCGGTCTGTGCGGTGTGCCCACGGATCGCACACATCGCCGTCACAAAATCGCAAGCACATCGGCCCCGCGGAGATGTATGTGCATGTACTAACACGCAGGACACGGCGGTCGTCATTGTGCTCGACTGGACAAAGCCGTCGACAATGGTGCGCGAGCTGCTGCACTGGCTGACATGGGTGGATGCGTGGGCGGCGCGCGCAGACGAGAAGAATCTCGACGGACCTGAACTGCGCGAGCGGCGTGAGTTTACATGGTAACGGGCTGCCAACTGACCTTAGTACAATCGCACCTGCAGCACTACACCGAGCCCGCGGCTGCGGCCGCGCCGAACCTGGCGAGCTACTCCAACCTCGGCACGGTGCTGCCTCTCGGACCGGGGACGCTGACGTTGAATGCGTGCGGCGTTCCGATCGTGGTGGTGTGCACGCGCGCAGATCTGATGGACCATGTCGGCGACGAGATGGGAATGAAGGGCGGCGGCTGGGAGGAGCGCACAGATTGGATCCAGCAGGTGATCCGTACCGTGTGTCTCGCGTACGGTGCTGCACTCTTCTACACTGCGCCGACGCAGCCGCAAACCTACACGCTGCTCCGCGACTATCTCTACCACCGGCTGTACACTGTGCCGCCGTCACTCCATCCTGCGGCGGGCGACAATGCGCCGCTGCCGCCGTCACGCTTCCCGTTCCCGCACCGCGCAAACGTGCTGGACCGCGACGCCGTGCTGGTTCCCTCTGGCTGGGACTCGTGGGGCAAGATCAATGTCCTCCGCGACGGCTTTGACCCTGCGCGCGTCGGCCGCGCCTGGGACGCGTCCGCTGCGCGGCACACAGCCCAGCTCGCGGGCGGCCCCGGCGCACACGACCATGACGACGACGGCGAGGGCATCGAGGACCTCTGGGTCGCAATGGTTCCCGACACGGAGCGCCCCAAGCCCCCCAACCCGTCGGCCGTTACGACGACGAGCGAGCCCGAGCAGGCGTTCCTGCAGCGCCAGCTCGACACGCTCCTCAAGGACCCGAACCGCGACGCGCGCGCCGCGTTCCGACACGCGGCCAACTCGGCGTCTGCGCAGGGCGTGGGCCAGGGCCTCGGCGTGTCGGTCGGCGGCAAGGACCTCGCGGTCACGACGGCCCAGCAGCAGGGCGACGTCACAGAAGCGCGTTACACGGGCGTTGTCGGCCCCATGGGCACTGGCGGCCTCTCGCTCCCTGGCGTCGAAAAGGCAATGGCGGAAATGGAGGGCGAGGACGTAAAGGACCGCTTTGCGCGCATCTCCCGGAGGGTGAGTTGCGGTGCTACAAGCGTTGGAGCTGCAACTGACAAGCAGGACTCTGGCAAGCCGACCTCGCCCGTCTCGGCCGGCGGCGCGTCGGTGCCGAACGAGGCACTGCACAACTTTGTACGTTTGCTCGTGTGTGAGCCACGCTGACACGATCAGTTCCAGGGCCTTCTCGCAAAGAAGAGCTCCCAGGGAAGCGCATCGCCCACGCCGACCAAGGCCGCAAAGTAGACGCCACACTCGTGACACGACAGCAGCACGCCCACGCGAGAGACAGACAAACCGACGACCACGACCACTTACATACATTTAGAAACGACGCTATACGCCATGGAGAGCGCGAGCGAGGCGAGAGCGAGGCGGATGGGGATGGAGACGGAGGGGCAGATGAGCGCATGAGCGGAATGGAGACCTGGACGGCCAACGCGGGTGGCGCTCGGGGCACCCCGTGGCGCCGACTCGAGCTGCGAGCCTCCCTCCACTCGCGACAAACGCAACGGCCGCGCAAGATATTAATGTGCATGCATCATGGTGGCGCTTGGCGCTGTACCGGAGAGAAGAGTCCTATGCAGTCATAACAAAGTGCAGTCTACCGGGTATCGGTCGGTTCGGATCCGGTTTCTGGTCTGGTTCTGGTCTGGTCTGGTTCTGGGACATTGGTCATGTGATTGTGTGTTGAGTTGGAGAAAGGAAAGGGGTCATTAGGGATAAAATCGCGCGTCGAGTGGGAGTTGTCTTGGGCGAGGCGCAGGCCTCAGAAGGGGGGTGTGCAGCGTTGCAGGATGTCCGTGGTGTTGGTGCTAGCCTCTCCTTCTGCTCTACACCTTCCAGCGGGGGCCAATGCTGAAGAGGCCGATGGCGGCGATAGAGCTGCCTGCGGCCGCGATCCAGAACGCGGTGCTGAAGCAGTCGGGGCCGTAGCACACCTTGTCAACGACCGCGGCGGGCGACGGGGATGCATCGGCGTTCGATGTCGCAAGGTACGCAAAGAGGTACTGCCTGTCAGTATCCGCTCTGAACGAAGGGTCGCGCCAGCGAGACTCACAGAGAAGAGGGCCGAGCCGAGCGCAGGGAAGTACGAGACCATGCCCCATGCGAGGCCAAAGTTGGTCGGGCCAAAGTGGGTGGACACGATTGCGGGCTGAGAGTTAGCCATACGAAACACGTCGAAACTCACAGTAAGAGTGAAGAGCGCGCCATAGAGCGCGCCGACGCCGCCGCTGAGAACCCAGAGGCGCGTCTCGTCGTTGAGCCACGCGGCGTTCCAGGCGTACACAAGCGCGAGGGCCGCGGCGCAGAGAGCAGTAAAGGTCGAACGGCGGACGATGACGGGGTCGCGCTGGATAAAGTAGTGTGTGTGGACCTCGTCGTCATCGTCGTCGTGCGCATGGGCGGGGACGGCAATCGGGGCCGGGGCGAGGTAGTCGGCGGCAAAGCCGGTCACGAGACGGGCCAGTGTGGACGACACGGACAGAATAAAGACGTGCTTGTTGCGGAGGGTGAGGCCCTTGGAATCCGTGAGCGTGCGGACAGTAGTAGGAGTGGTCCATTGCGCCATGATTGTGACGGCAGAGTTAAAGTCGAAGCGCGAGTCCGGGGGCAGAAGGGCGGTAACGACGGTTCCAAAGGACGCTATTAACGTCTCGGACGGGCCGATACAGCCGGTGATGATGAGGCCGAAAGCCCAAAAGCCAGGGTTGCGGACCAGGCGCATGGCGGACCACTTGACGTCCTTGCCCTGCATCTCGGCCTCGACCTCCTCGCGAGCCGCCTCGGGGCCGCCGATGAGCAGCGGGGTGCGCTCGTCGAGGTGGAGAGATGCAGACAGGTCGGCAACGGGACTCTCGCACCGGTCGTACTCGCTTTCGCTGTCGTCGTCATGGTCGTACACGACAGGAAGGGTAACGCGCATGAACACCGCTGCAAAGAGGTTGACTCCCATCGAGATGAAGCCAAGGAACGTGAGGAACTTGACAGCATCAATGTCGTGGCCCGGTACGTTGAACAGCGGCAGCGTAGAGAAAGACGAGAGGATCAGCGGCGAGAGACCGAGCAGGGCGAGAGGGAGTGAGAGGGACAGCGTCGGGTACGACGGGAACGAGAGAGACGCTGGCGGTTAGAGAGAACAAGCGACTGCAACCAACCTGTTGTGAGAGCCGCAAAGTAGCTGCCGACTGTGGCAGCACCGATGGCAAAGTAACAGGCGGTGAGGGCCAGGTACGTGTTCTCGTCGGCGCGGTCCTGTCCGGCCTTGAGGATGCCAGCAAAGGTAAAGTATCCTGTGGCAGCAAGGAGAGCGCTCACGAGCGATCCGACACGCGGGCCGTAGCGGTCAACGAGCGATCCGAGCGGGGCCGCACAGAGATAGACACCGAGGATACCGCTGCTGTCAGTTTGGGTGTTCGGACTACACGAAACTCACCCAACGACGATTGTCTGCTCTTGTGTCTTGGTGAGGCCCAAGTTCTCCTTTACGACAGGCCCGCTGCTGTGTCAGAAACATTGCGGGAGATGATACGTCTCGGCCGGGATCTGCGCTCCATGTAGGGGGTGATTGCCCGAAATGAGGTGAGTTACCGCGCTGCACAGACTGTGGGTGGCAACTGGCAAGACGAGCAAGTGATTGCAGGCACTTGAAGGTGGCCCAAGCACGATACTCGACGACTGTTTGCTGGAACTCTGGAACCGTACTTCCTGGTTGCCTCCCCTGTCACGCTCGGCCTATTCAGGCGCGCTCGCCACTCACTAGGTGGGCCAGCAGTACACGCCGTTTGCCTGCACTGCGCTCATGGCAATGGAGAGGACCATGAGGGACATGCGGATGCTGCGCGGAGTGGTCGGAAGCGTCCAGTCGCGGCGCCACCACCTGCGCTTCTGGCGGAGCAGGCTGGGGATGTCGGGCGGTGCCAACAGGCTGACCTGGCGAGAGCGGTTGGGGGAGGAGCGCTCGCCATCGTAGAGAATGGTGGGGGACGGGAGCGGGGATACTTCTCCGGGGGAGCCTGGGGAGGCAGCTCGTGATCGCGAGGGCATTGTGGGTGTATGGAGAAGGGAGAAGAGAGAGAAAAGAGAGACGAGTCGATCGTGACAAGCGATAAGGTACTCGGAAGGGGGGTGGGCTGCAAGGTTGGGTGGCGCATGGCCGGTTGTACGCACGCCATTAGGCTACTATTAGGAATTCCTAATTAGGTATACGCAAAGGGGTTGATTACAATGACGTTTGTAATGACTGCAGGGTGGTGTTCTGTGCCTGGCACATCCCTCGCTGCCCTGGCTCGCCTCCACCTCGTCCATCGACCATCGACCATCCGCCATCAACAGAGCTCTCATGAATTGTCACCTCCCTTCACTTCACACTCCAACGTACACCCACAGAACACTTCCCATAATGGCACAGGTCATGCAGCAGCTCGCTGCTGTCCTAACACTCGCCGCCGCCGTCTCCGCCTCCGTCGCCCCAAAGTGCGACCCCGCAGTCGTGTCCTGCTCGGCCGCTGCGCTCAAGGCCGATCCCTGCTGCGTACCACACGCTGGTCTCTGGCTCTTCAAGCAGCGCTTTGAGCCCGACGTCGGAGACAACGGCACCTGGGGCGTGAACAACGTTGACGTGCTGGAGTGAGTGCCTTGCTGCAACGAAAAGGGGAACTTCCGGCTGCGCTCGATGTGGAAGGAGCTGACGCGTCAGGTGCAACGGTGCGCAGCCGACAAAGGCGGCGAACAAGAAGCTGTCCCACGAGGAGATTGGTTCCATGTGCGCGCGTGCTGGCTTTGACGCGGATCACGCCGAGCGCGCCTGGGCACAGAGCGAGGTTGGCGAGGGCGTCGAGGAGATCTGGGAGCGTGTTGTGAGTACAGATGGCCTGGCCTACCCTACACTGAAGCGGTTCTTGACACTTACATGCAGTGGAACACGGATGGCCGCTTCATCTCATCCATCTGCGACGGCGACCCGTCTCGCTTCTTCTCGGCGCTTGATGACCTACACGACTCGATCCCGACGGCAGCTTGGCTTGCCGAGGCAGATGTGCGTAGATTACGGCAATCTACACACTGCTGACATCCAGATTGTGCCGTCTGTCGATATGCGGTACCGCAGCTCTGACATCACTGCCACACTATCCGCCCACGGCTACAGCCCGGTGCTGCAGTGCGATGACGCCACGCTCATCTCGGTCGTGTACCCCGTTCACGTCGTCGGCAACATGACGAGTTTCGTGCCCGCGAAACAGAGCGCTGTGTCGAGCAACTGTCCCGCAGAGGGAATCATGTGAGTCTGCTGCTTCATAATTTCTGAGGCGTAGCTTGATTGAGCAGAATACCACCTCAACCCTTGAGTCGGCGCTCACTCGCAGTTACCCGCCGTCGGCCGTCCTCCCGAGTTCGACGTCCACCTGGGACCCCATCTACCGCCCGAGTATGCGGCCGATCACCTTGAGCCACGACGAGGCGCGGCAGGTTCAGTACACGGAGAAGAGCGAGCAGAACATCAAGAAGAAGCTGGGTTTCTTCAAGGGCAGGGACCAGCACCGCAACGCCGGCGAGCACGGCCACGACGCCTACGCCCGCGATGAGCTCTAAGAATAAAGATCCGCAGTGCGCTAGGCCGGACACTTGACATGCATATTTGAGAGGGGCCACTAATCGGGTATACCGTAACACTACTGAAAAGCCCAAGATTATTTCTCGACGGAGGTGATTACTCGACACTCGGATACTGGGAAGGAACGTGGATCTCGCTAGCGTTCGGCGACAGAGGGGAACTGGTCGCCGGCAACTTTGCGCAGGTTGGTGGTGCTGCCATACTCGCTGACCATGTGAACCGTGGTGGGCGTGTGGGGCATGTCTAGGTAGTCGTCCGTCGAGGCGAACTTTGGGTGGATGTTGTCGTGCGAGTCGTCTGAATCGGGGGTGCGCGCGCGGCCCTTGCCCTTGGAGTTGGTGCTGCCGCTCGGGGAGGGCATGAGGTCCGAGCCGAGCTTGGAAAACGACGAGGGAGAGGGCAGGGAGGGAGAGGGCAGGTCGCTGAGCTCGTACTCTCCCCTCGCGAGCGCCTCGCGCTCCTCGGGCGAGAGGCGGTTGGTGAACCCGTTTGAGCGGGGCGTGGCAGAGTATCCGAGTCCGCGATACGGCCGGTTAATCGACGGGCCAGCAGAAGAAGTGCCAAACGAGAGGGTGTGCGCGTCCTCGGCCTCGAGGATCGAGTCGAGCGGTCCGGGGCGGCCACCAGTGCGCTCCGAGCGCATAAACTGCGAAAACGTCTGGCCGGGGCCCGAGTCAGCCGAGCGCATGCCGATCTGGGCATTGCGCGGAAACTTGTACTCCTTGTCCCTCTGCAGCGTGCCGACGTTTGTCCAGCTGGGTGCGTTAGGGGGGGTGAAGGATGGGAGTGGACTCACCGCTGGTTGATCTCGTCCTCGCGCTTCATCAGGTTGCGGCAGTTGACGATACCGAGGACAATCGCGAAGACGAGGGCGAGGGAGCATACTGACGACATCTGCAGTTTGTGAGAACTGAAACGTTGAAGGTCTTGTGACAGTATGGGAAGGTCCTCTGCATGAACCTCTCCCTCTCAGATGGCTCGAGTTATTCCTTCAAGCCAACAGGTGAGAGGCGCCCTCCGTCCTCTGGTGCTGTTCCACTGGACGGCGATCCTCGCTTTGACAAGCGGGAGGGCGGATCTGTCCTGCAAAACCAACTCTCCGCTCGTAGAACAATGGCAGTAGGACAGAACCTCTGCCGCCTCAGAGCACAATACGTACTACAGCCTGGATGTTCCAGTACGCGGTGGAATAGACCATGGGGGCGAGGACCGTGTTGACCGCAATGGGCGCGCCGTCGACGCCCGTCGCAGTCGCGTCGGAGATGTTGATGCCAAAAGCACTGCACGCGCCAGTCACGAACTGCAGGCCGGAAAGGTACTCGACCCTCGTGCACGAGACCTTCCAGCAGTTCTGCCATCAGCACCATTCATCAGCATGACGCTGCCGCCACACGGGGGAACGGCCGTTGGGGGACGCACCGAGACGCTCGTCTGATAGTTTGCGCTGGTGCACAGGCACCCGTAGTCGTAGACGTTCTTGCAGCCCGAGAGGGCGCCGCGCGCCATGCAGAGGGCGGTGCACTTGGGCACCATCGAGCCGTACTGCCGCGCAGCTGCCTCTGCCTCGGCGGAAATGTCGCTGGCAGCGGTCGTGCCGTTTGCCGTAGAGAGGACAGTCGAGTTGGTGGCGAGGACGCCAGAGGTGGAGGTGATGTTGGCAGCAGTGCTGGCAGTGTCGGCAGCCAGAGTGGCCGTGTTGGTCACAGCGGAAGTGGCCACTGAAGACGAGACACCCAGGATGACTGCCAGAGTGTCGAGCTCGCTCTGCTGCCTGCCAACGAGGGTAGGGTGGGGGTGAGGGGGAGGGAGGTCGAGGATGGCGGAAAAGGAGGGTTGGGGGACAGCGGTCAGAGCCCCGTCTGCTGGCTCCGCCTCGCGCTTGCGAGTGGCGTCCATCGGGGGCGCGACGGAGGCATCAAAGGAGATGGCATGGATGGGCTCGCCAGTGTAGCTGTCAGGAATAGAAAGGGGGGTGGGGTCATGCTGGTCAACCGGCGCCATGGTGGTCGTTGCCGACTTGGCGGATGAAAGGAGGGTGTACAAGAGGAGGGGAGATGTTGAGGAGGAGGAAGGGAACTGCGGGGCTTATGAGCCTGTCTGGCGCCGGATCTATGCTTGTGAACCAGGCTGCCCTAGGCTGGTGATAGAGAGCGGTCCAAGACTGCCTGTACAAAAGGTGCGAGAAGGGACGGGGGGGGGGGGGGGGGGGGGGGGGGGGGGGGGAGGGGGGGGGGGGGGGGGGATGATCTCATCGCTGGAGACGAGTGCGCTGCTGCTGCTGCTGCTGCTGCATCATGTTGCTCTCCAAGCACCCACCATACATTGGAGGCAGCGCCAAGGCCTTTGACCAGCCAGCACCACGGCGGCAGCCCTCGGCAATGTGAGTGTGTGTGGTTGGCTGGACGCCACGCTGCATACGTTTGCTTCAGTTGCTGCAGCTGCAGAGGGGGGCAGTAGGAGTGGGGGACCAAGCAGTGCCCTGAGATCAAAAGCATCAGCCAGCCAGCCAGCCAGCCAGAAGTGCAGAACAGAGCTAGCTGCAGCAACGGGGAGTTATCGGCTGGGGTGCCCGAATGACCAGCCTGCCAGCCAAAAAGTGCCACATAAAAATGAAGCCTCCAAAACGCCGTAGGCTCAAGGCGGCCAGTAATTGGAGGAGTGCCGGGCTGCGAAGTGCTCCGAGTGCCCCCGGTTGCTCCGTCGCACCAGTTCGTTGGCTGGGCTGGCCCCTGCCCCAGCCAGTCGTTGGCTGCCGCGCCCCCCCGCCCGCGCTCCATCCCTCCAGCCAGTGAGGCAGCAGCACCACCACTGCAGTCCCCCTCCCCCTCCCACCTCCCATCTACTACTTACTCAACACCCGCTCACCGTCTCTTTCTCTTCACTCCCCTCTCTTACCCCTCCCTCACCCCCCTCCTTCAAAACTCGGCGATATGACCCTCGTCACCCGCTCCGCTCAGCGCCTTTCGCGCCGTGGAGGCCAGCAGCTCCGCACCGCCCGCGCCAACGCTGCCTTCTTCACCACCGCTGCCAAGGCCGTCCTCCCCCAGCCCCGTGTTGAGGCTGGCCGCGTCCAGGCCGTCCAGCAGGGTGAGTAGATGCCACTCCTCGACCACTACGGCCTTGCTCTACGTCTTTTCCAAGTGCCCATACACACTGTTCGCGACTTGTATCTCGCCGACATCGGACACACCCACTTTTTTTTTTTCATCGGGAAAGACCTCTGGGGCAAGGAAAAAACGTGCCAGGGCACCACCATCCGACTATCCCCTCCGACATGCAACTAACACCCAACAGTCCAGGCTACCCGCTCGTACGCCTCGGCCTCGGCTACCCAGGTTGGTCAGATCAAGACCATCATTGGTGCCGTCGTCGACGTCCAGTTCGAGGGCGAGGAGCTCCCCGCTATCCTCAACGCTCTTGACGTCCAGTTCGCCGAGGGCCAGACCAAGCCCGAGGGCGGCCGTCTCGTCCTCGAGGTCTCGCAGCACCTCGGTGAGAACACCGTCCGTTGCATTGCCATGGACGGTACTGAGGGTCTCGTTCGTGGCCAGAAGGTCGTCGACACCGGTGCCCCCATCACCATCCCCGTTGGTCCCCAGACCCTCGGGTAAGTTATAACTTTATTCCTCCGCTAACAACCAGCCGTATCATGAACGTCCTTGGCCAGCCCATTGACCAGCGTGGTGAGATCAAGGGTGTTTCGACCCGCCCCATCCACTGCGACCCCCCCTCGTTCGCTGAGCAGTCGACCACCGCCGAGGTCCTCGAGACCGGTATCAAGGTCGTCGACCTCCTCGCCCCCTACGCCCGTGGTGGTAAGATTGGTCTCTTCGGTGGTGCCGGTGTCGGCAAGACCGTCCTTATCCAGGAGCTCATCAACAACATTGCCAAGGCCCACGGTGGTTACTCGGTCTTCACCGGTGTCGGTGAGCGTACCCGTGAGGGTAACGACCTTTACCACGAGATGCGTGAGACTGGTGTCATCAACCTCGAGGGTGACTCCAAGGTCGCTCTCGTCTTCGGCCAGATGAACGAGCCCCCTGGAGCCCGTGCCCGTGTCGCCCTTACCGGCCTCACCATCGCCGAGTACTTCCGTGACGACGAGGGCCAGGACGTCCTTCTCTTCATTGACAACATTTTCCGTTTCACCCAGGCCGGTTCCGAGGTCTCGGCCCTTCTCGGTCGTATCCCCTCGGCTGTCGGTTACCAGCCCACTCTCGCCACCGACATGGGTGGTATGCAGGAGCGTATTACCACCACCAAGAAGGGTTCCATTACCTCGGTCCAGGCCGTCTACGTCCCCGCCGACGACCTTACCGACCCCGCCCCCGCCACCACCTTCGCCCATCTTGACGCCACCACCGTTCTTTCGCGTTCGATTGCCGAGCTCGGTATCTACCCCGCCGTCGACCCCCTCGACTCCAAGTCGCGTATGCTCGACCCCCGTATCGTCGGTGAGCGCCACTACAACATCGCCACCCAGACCCAGCAGATCCTCCAGGCCTACAAGTCGCTCCAGGACATTATCGCCATTCTCGGCATGGACGAGCTTTCGGAGGCTGACAAGCTTACCGTCGAGCGCGCCCGTAAGATCCAGCGTTTCATGTCGCAGCCCTTCGCCGTCGCCGAGGTCTTCACCGGGTAAGTTGTTACGTGATAGACCTATTTTTGCTTACGTAAGCATGAAGGGTGAGCTTGTCTCCCTCAAGGACACCATCAACGCGTTCGAGGCTATCCTTGCCGGCGAGGGCGACAGCATCCCGGAGTCGGCGTTCTACATGGTAAGAGGGTAGCCTGTTCTTTCTGCTGACATTCAGGTCGGTGACTTCAACTCGGTCAAGGCTAAGCACGAGCGTGAGCTCGCCGAGGCCACCAAGGCCTAAACAGCCAATAAAGGTTGAAACCAACTGCATTTCTACCTCCATA
Organism: Apiotrichum akiyoshidainum; assembly: GCA_002973495.1. Classification (NCBI taxonomy): domain Eukaryota; kingdom Fungi; phylum Basidiomycota; class Tremellomycetes; order Trichosporonales; family Trichosporonaceae; genus Apiotrichum; species Apiotrichum akiyoshidainum. Next base: position 2,276 of record PQXP01000474.1, on the reverse strand, counting down.
TAGGTTGAGAAAGATGAAATACTGTTGACAAGAGGATACTGTTGACGAGAGCAGAGGAAAGGTAGCAGAGAAGTAGCTGTGAAGAACGAGAGATGAAGGTGGCACTTGGAAAACTGACGGAATTTTGATCCCGGTACCCAAAGTGCCACATACATGTAAATGATCCGAAATTGATCCCTTAGCCCCGAGCCGCGACGCTACGCCCCATCTCTGTCCACTCATGCTTGTGCTGGATGGCGAGCGAACAGCGGCCATCTTGGAGTCGCACAACCCCATCCTCCAGTCCCTCGCTCCTTTACCCATCCTTTGAGTTCTGCGGATCAATCAATGGAGAAGGTCGCCACCCGAGCCTGATGTGGTGAAGTGCATAATGTCTCAACTAGTTGACAGTCCTGTAAAAGAAGAGCAAAGGTTTGTACAAGAGACAAAGGAAAGCCTGTGGACGAAGAGAATCGTCCACGGGTGGCCATTGTCTACCCGACTGGACTCCAAGGTTGGCGTGCTCGAGGTTGTAGTGCTTGAGCATCTTGACGATGCTCAAGCCGACCTTGGAGCAAATGAAGGGGAACTTGCGTCCACAGGTTGGACAGTCGACGCGCGCCAGGTGAGCCTTCCACCTGTTCGGCTTGGCGCAACGGTAAGCGACGTGGGTGGCAAATCCAGCATGATGGTTGCCGCCGGTGTACTCCTTGCCGCACTTGCTGCACTTGAGGATGGCCGGGATACGGTCGGCGGCGCGGCGACGGCGGGTGGTCTTGGGCGGCTGAGGCTTGCACTTTCTCGTCTCCCTGCGAATCTTGGAGTCGACGTGGCGCTTCCACCACTGGTAGCGCTCGTAGCCTGGTCGATTAGCGCTATCCTACATCACGCACCGCTCGACAAACTTACCCGTGAAGGTCTTGTGGCAGGCGGAGCACTTGAGGACGGTGGCGTGCTTCACAAGCGGGTCGTGGCACTTGCCAGCGCGGTCCGAGGCCGTGACGTGCCTATTGTAACAGCGGATGAAGTGGTCGCAGGTGAACACGCGGTTGCAGCGGTCGCAGGTGATGCTCTCGCCGGCACGGGAGGACATGGCGACAATGTCCTTTGTGGAAGGGCACGCCTGGGCCTGGTCACGACAGGCGATGTGCTGGCGAAAGTCGGAAAGGGAGCCGAACGCAAAGTCGTAGTCGTGGCACGTGAGCTGGCACTCACAGCCATTCTTGCCGCCAAAGTTGAGACCACACTGGGAGCAGGGGAGGGGCGCAGCGGCGGCGGCGCAAGACGGAGCGGCACGGTGACGGTTGATGCCGTCGACCGTCTTGAACGCCTTGCCACAGAGTGCGCACGAGAGGTCCTTGTCGGTGGTAGCACGGCGGCCAACCTGGGGCGGGACCTGGAGCGGGTCGCCGCGGTTGGTCGGCCGGACGTAGGGGAGGGACGGGGAGGAGAGCTCACAGGATGTGGTGTACTTGAAGACGAGTGGTGCACAGTCTTGGTAAAGCTTCGAGTGGGCCCCGAAGAGGACGATTCGGACCGACTCGGCGGCGAAGACGAGCAGGAAAGCGCTCAGCCGAAGCCAGACGCTTGCGCAGCGATGGGTGAACTCGGGGAGAAGGAACATCTCCACGAAGACAATCTCGTACTGCTTGTTGTGCGGGAGCCAGCGACGGTTGAACTCGTTATCACTGGTGACCGTCAGCAACGGCATTAGACGTCAGAACTTACCGGCTAGACAGCATCGAGGTCATGTACGTGAGAAAGCGGCCGAGAAGGCCGGTGGCGCCGGTGGAGTCCCCTGCATATCAGGAGGGGCAGGCCCGATCCCCGCACAGGAATGGCGAGCTTCAGGTAGCAGCCCCAGTGCCGCAGGTGGCGCAGGACTACCCACGGCGGGTGAAGGGTTACTCGCTCAAGAAGAAAAAAAAAAAGAAAAAAGAAAAAAAGAAACAAAAGAGTGTTCAAATCGGTGTATTTACAATAAGAAGATGAGATGGGGGGGAAAAGAGAAAACGAGACAGAGGGGATGGGTTTATATATGTCGCAGTAGACCCAGCAGCGAGCAGTCCTTCAACCCATGAACGCGACTGCTATCTGCTTTCCGTGCGCGCGTCTCTTCCTCGGGTGCCACCCTTGGGTGACCTGCCCATTTTCCTCCTCTTCTGGGCCCATGGGCCTCTGACAATCTGGCACTCCTGCGTATCAACCCCAGGCTTATTGCTGGACGTGGCTGTGCTTGCGTACATTGTAGGTCTGTGGTGGATTCACACTGTCGCGTTCACATCTGGTACGGTTTC